>ML783779.1:428525-439539 GCA_009831015.1 Picea engelmannii
AAAATGTCTTTTGTGCACTTTGGGAAAATAACTGCCAAATCATTTTTAGTTTCCTCTTTCTTCATCTTGACTTGGAGTGTATCAAAATGTATTTCCATAGATTTTAAAATATTTGTCTTCATATCTCCAACATATTTTCAATTTCTACTTTTGTTAATCTAGCTATGTTCATGGAGGTTTGTTCAACAATTCCTTTGATTCCTTTACCCCTTTTAGTAGAAACTCTTGAGTACTTTTTTCAAACATTTATTATCTCATCATAAGTGCATTTGTAAATATCTACAAATGTGATCAAATTTAAAGCTTCCATATCATTATCTCTTACTTCTATCAAGAGAATTGTCTTAGGAGAGTTTTTGTCAATTGAGCAATTGATAGATCTCTTTTAACCAAAGTGAAATATCTTAACATAGACCTCTAATGATTTTCCCTTTCTAAGTCATTTGGAATATTTAATCTCTTAAGTCTCTATATTTTCAATATTCATTGTATTTCTCTATAAAAATATTCTTCATAGTTTCCAATGTCTAAATATTATGTATATCTACACCTATGAACCATTTGAGGGATATTTCCTTTAAAGTAGAGGGGGAAATTCTCAGCTGGTCATAATTATTATATTCATAAGTGTTGTAAAGGGATTCAAATTCAAGGATAAAAGTGTCTAGGACCTCAATGATCATTCTATGAAATTGGGGAAGAGTTGATAGATTTATTTTTTCAATCTTACTTGTTCCCCTATCCCCAAATTCTTCGACACTTTCTTAAAATATTTTTTTTGGACTATATTCAATGGTTATTAAATTACACTACTCCCATGGGGGTTTTTTATTCTCATGGCACAATCAAGGGGATTGGTCATGTGTGATTTGTAAACAATTATGGTTAGGGCTCTTCAATTTTGAAACCGATTATGAGCCTAGTGCTAAGGGTACGATTGGAGCATTTTAAAAGGATGACTTATAATTTCATCAAGAATTCTATCAATCATTTCATCAAACATTCTATCAAGCATTTCTATCAAGAATTGCATCAAAAAATTAGCATGCACACTCAAGAGATAAGAGAAAGAAGTCAAACCATTTCCTCCGGCCGTGTTCCCTCCTCTGGTGAAAAACCGTGTGCCCTCCTCCTTTGCAAATCTATGTTCCCTCCTCTACAAATCCATCTTCCCTAACCTCCTCCTCTATGCCATCCTCCCATGTTCCTCTCCCTCCTTCTCCCCCTTCTCCCCCTTCCACAATGTGTGAAAATGAATGTTCCCTAGCCTCCTCCTGTGTGCCTCTCCCTCCTTCTCCTCCTTCTCCCGTCCTCCTCTCCCTTCTGTGCTCCAAATTCGTCCTCCTGTGTATAGAGATGTGCGACTGTGGTGGTGAGTACGAGCAACTCTACGCGCGATCCAAATCCGTGATCTTGTGTATAGCGGTGTGGGACTGTGGTGGTGAGTGTGAGAAGCTCTACGCGTGAGTGTATATTGGTTGCGATTTGAATTTCGTTTTGTTTTGTTTTTATGTTGTTTTATTTTTGTCTTATGTTGTATGAACTATTATATATATATATATATATATATATATATATATATATATATATATATATATATAGATAGATAGATAGATAGATAGATAGATAGATAGATAGATAGATAGATAGATAGATAATCCCTAACACACTAGTCCCATATAAATGCATTAACCCCCTAATAGAATTTGGTCATTGATCCATTTGATCCTTGATGAAATCACCTCCTAATAATTGTGACTTTGAACACATTGAATCTCTATTATATGATAACCCCCAATCAATATCAACTTGAACATGGTATACCCTCTGATCCCTATGACTCTTGAAACAATCGCCTCCAGTGAACATAGTGTGACCTCAAACACACTAAAAGATGAATACAGTATGGTTCTGAACATAGTAACATCATAATAGATTGACCCTTCTAATACACTATGACTCTTAACCCCTATAACCAGCCTGGATCTCTTAATTCACCCTTTTTATTTATTTCAAATTATTATTATGATGCATTTAAAAAAGTATGAGGTTAATTAATATGTCATTTATGGTCAACAATATCTTTGGCATTAAAGTATTATGTCATTGTATAAAATATCGATCACTATAACCCTCCTTGGACATAGTATACCCATTAGGTGTAAAGCATAGGAGCTAATATACCATGGTATAGACATATGAAAGTAGTTTCCCTTAAGAGGGGAGTTGTTCCTAGGTGATAATACTTTAAATTATGTAATTAATCTACCAAAGAACTAGAATCTCAAGAACAACCATAGAAGAATAGAAGTTATCAAACCAAAATACTACATGCTTAGGTGGTGCAACAAGTGATCTCAAGTGTGTTTCAATCATAATGTCAATGTATTAATTAATATTTTATCTTATAAAATAAACAAGTCTCTAGACAAAATATAAACTAAAAGAACTCAAATAGGCCTAGACTATAACTCTTCCAAACTCTTCCATCTAAATCATTGGGGGCCCACCGAGAAAAGAGAATAAAGAGAAGGATAAGGGATTTCCAAACACCTATCATGAGAAGTGATGAAATCCACTATGGTGATGAGTGAAGGTATAAATGAGGTTGTTATAACTAGGAGACAAAGGGTGATGAAATATTGAGGCCCATAGAAATACGTCTTAAGTGTCCTCCCTCATACAAGAGCCACCTCAATAGAAGCCTAATAGAATGGCCACTAAGATACCTCTTCATAGATGCATGAAACATGTTACATTTCCTTCAATATGAAATCAAATGGTCATGGAATATTCATTATTTAAAGAGATAGGAGTCTCAATCAAACCTCTGGTCCCAACCTTGGAATTATCCACTCCGAAGAGTGTGTTTGTTGCTAAATAGGTCTTGACCATATCCTACATAAAGGATTTTAATCTGCCAGCTAATTGGTTAAGGAAATTGCTCCTTATCAAAATGAACCTCAAAGTCATAAGACTTAGTCTCAGATTCAAAATTAGTGTGGAAACTTTACTAATTCATTGGCTTGTTTCTTCATTAATAAAAGAAAATATGAACAAATGGGATTATTTCAATAAATTAGATAGGGATTCCCTCTGGTGTCATCCCTATATGTTTTGGCTATATAGGGCCTTTTCTATATAATTTTTTGTAAATTCAAACATCAACTACTTCATGGGACTCACCTCTCAGTGTAAGTTTTAAACCTGCGAAGTAAATAAATGCATATAGAGTCTTAAGCAATACAGAAATTAATCAATGGCTCATACACAGAGTACACAGAGATTTTTACCGGAAACCCTCAACCGGGAAAACCTTTCTTATTTTCATTATATCGAATTTCACCATTCGCCATACAATATATACAATGTTTTTAGGTATTCCGTAGATACCAAAACGCTAATCCCTTAATCCGGGATTAATTTACAAATCAGCTAAAAATAGCAAAATCCGCTAAAAATAGCAAAAACGCAGTTGTTGTATCTGACGCACCCACACACACACACACATGCAAAGAATATAACACATACCCAACACTCAGAACCAAAGATAGGGTAGTTGGTTAGTGGAAATTTCCTAGATGACTCCTTCCTAACAATTCTCAAGGAGAAACCCTCATGGATACACATGGTTGAGTGTTTGGATACTTGAGAGGTACAATGGAGTACTGGTTGTTATACGAGCGCAATGGTGGAGTGATATTGTCATGTTTTATAGATGTTGATTGGGTAGGATGTACTGAGGGTAGGAAGAGAACTTCAGGTTTTTTCTTCGGCATTGGATAGGGAATTATTTACTAGTTCAACAGGAAGCATAAATCATGGTATTAAGCTATGTTGAGGTAGAATACATGGCAGCATGTGAGGAATTATGGTTGAGGAAGTTGTTCTTTGTATTGTTCGGTGTGGAGTTGGAGGCTATGGTGATACATTGTGATAATCATAGTGGCATCAAGCTCTCTAAGAATCATGTGTTTCATGATCATAGCAAGCATATAGACATATGTTATCACTTCCTATGAGATTGTGTGTAGAAGGGGGTCATGAGGCTTCAATACGTTGAGACTGATGATCATATGGAAGGCATATTTACCAAGGCACCGAGCAGACAAAAGTTTGAGAAGTTAATAGATAAGATGGGGTTGGTGAAGAATCCCTTCCTCATTAATAGGGAGTGTTGAGAAGCACTAATTATGCCCCCCACCCCCTTCACATCACTCTTAATTTTTCCATATTACCTAATTTGAAATTCTAAAGAACATGTATCATATACTATATTATACAAAATAAAAACATATAAAGATCATATAAAATATATATATAAACACATACCCCTTCTTTTCAACAATTAAATATCAATAATCTTCTTCTTCATCCAGCTCAACATCTGTATCAGGATCTGGTTTGAAATCGATATTGGTGAAAGGCTCATTCATATCAGCATCATCTTCAACGTCATTTTTGCTACTATAGCTATCAATATAGTCAATGAGATCGTCGTCTCCTACATTTGGATGATCAACTTCTTCAACTTCTTCATCTGACACATCTACTACATGAGCCACCTTCTCTTGATCTTCACAATCATGATCTTCTTCCTCGAAGAGTGCATTGGATAGCTGTGAAGCATGTGCTTTGGTACTTGAGAGGTACAATGGAGTATTGTTTGTTGTATGAGCGTAGTGGTGGAGTGATATTGTCAGGTTTTACAGATGTTGATTGGGCAGGATGCACAGAGGGCGGGAAGAGCACTTCAGGTTTTTTCTTCGGCATTGGATCGGGAATTATTTCCTAGTTCAGCAGGAAGCATAAATCATGGTATTAATCTATGTTGAGGTAGAATACATGGTAGCATGTGAGGCATTATGGTTGAAGAAGTTGTTCTTAGTATTGTTCGGTGTGGAGTTGGAGGCTACGATGATACATTGTGATAATCAATATAGTGGCATAAATCTCTCTAAGAATCATGTGTTTCATGATCGTAGCAAGCATATAGACATATGTTATCACTTCCTACAAGTTTGTGTGCAGAAGGGTGTCATGAGGTTTCAATACATTGAGACTGATGATCATATGGAAGACATATTTACCAAGGCACTGAGCAGAAAAAAGTTTGAGAAGTTCATAGATAAGATGGGGTTGGTGAAGAATCCCTTCCTTGTTAAGAGGGAGTGTTGAGAAGATTAAATCAGAAGGTCTTCTTCCATGTGTCTTGTCCTAGAATTTGAGTCTTCTTCCATGTGTATTGTCCTAGTAATTCATTAATATTGTTTGATTGTAGAATTCTTTATGTGGGCTGTATTTGAGTCTCGAAGCCCTCCCATAGTTTCAAGGCATGCATCTATTATAAACATGCCAAGTTTTGGTGCATACAAGCACAATCTGAAAAAATTTCAACGTTGGCCCCATTTCGTGGCAATATTTTCAATTGCACGCACCTTTCAATCTAGTCAAAGTTGATATATTAATGTCTCTTGTTACTGTGGGGTTATAAAGCCTGATGATCCCAATGACCACATGCCTCCAACCTTCTAATGTAATGATTGTTGGGTGACAACATTTATGAAGGGTGACTACTAAGACTAGGGTTTAGGGTTTAGATGATGAATTGATGATGGAAGAAAGTGGGCGTGAGTCAAATTTGAGTCCAAAAAACCTCCCATATCATTAAGGCATGTGAATAGTATATCCATGTCAAATTTCAATGAATTCATAAACAGTTTGAAAAAAATTCAACATTGGCCCCATTCACAGGTCATTGTTGCCTATGTCTAGTCCTAGTACAATTTACTTATAAAATTAGTATAATATATTTGGAGAATGATAATTATGAATTGATTATGGACATAACTACATCGTTGGTATGATTAGGTGGAGTCGTGCAGAGCTCCTCTTGGTTTCGAGAATATTTCATTCTCTACTAAACAGGGGCAACCATGTGAAGGTGGAAGCTCTACTTATCCTCTCCCCCACATCACTCTCAATTTCCCCATATTACCTAATTTGAAATTATAAATAACATGTGTCATATACTATATTATACAAAATAAAAACATATAAAGATCATATAAAAGATATAAACACATACCTCTTCTTTTCAACAATTAAATATCAGTCATCTTCTTTTTCATCCAGTTCAACATTTGTATCAGGATCTGGTTCAAAATCTATATTGGTGAAAGGCTCATTCTTATCAACATCATCATCAATGTCATTTTCGCTACTATAGTTATCGATATCGTCAATGAGATCGTCATCTCCTACATTTGGATGATCAACCTCTTCAACTTCTTCGTCTGACACATCGACTACATGAGCCACCTTCTCTTGATAATCATAATCATGATCTTCTTCCTCATTATTATCTTCATCCTCAGCTACATTATTGTACTTTACTAGTCTTCCTCTTGGATCATATCTAACAATGTATGACCAACCTTCTTTACCAGGTACCTTTGAGTAAAATACTTGCTCACATTGACTTAGAAGAACATAAGGCTATGTACCCCATTCAAATGCCCTTGTATTAACCATGGTAAATCGATTATCATTATCAATAAAAGTTCTTTCAGGATCATGTTCATGCATCCGTAGCCTGTACCATTTAACCTCAATTATATCCTCCAAATGGCCATAGTACCTATTCTCAGTTTCTTCTAGATTTCTGTCACTTCTAGAGGAAATGTTGGTGAACTTAAACACTGCAGTTATCCCACAATCTGAGGTTTTCATCTTATCATCCAACATTTTGATACGAAATTTACGACCATTACACCACATAGCCTTGTGATGTTTCAACTGCAACATGGACAACAAGTAAAAAATAAATTGTGAATTAATAATCCTCATATAGGACTTACTAAATATATATTTCAATAATTAAACAAACCAAATACATTGAAAAATTGGGAAAAAAATAGGAAAATGTGGGTAACAAATTTAACTTGCCTGTTTATCTTTTAAACCAAAGGCTAAATCAACTTCCCTTGATGTAAGATCAGGAAATTGATCTCGATGACGATGGGATGATTTAATCATATTACTCACCCCTTCCCATGGTAACATACCGAAGTATTCTTTAGTATATTCTATCTAATGCTCCATCCAATCAAGGTTGTTTTCAATGTATAAGTGTAAAGAATCCCACTCTCGAGCAACTATATGATAGCATAACAATTTAATATCATTAATTAGTTATTTTTAATAAATGAATAATTTAATAAATGTGTAATATATTAAATCTTCATCAACATCTAATAATTACCTTTCACATTCCTCATTTTACCTTTCCCCAATAGGACCTCCCCGTCAAATTTGTTGATGGAGTCGAGATGCCAAATGTGAGGCACATTCATATTTTCTGCTAATTTATGTAGATATTGACTAATATACAGCATGCATTGATATACCATATATCCCTCAACAATAGAACCCTTCGTACATGCTCTTTGTCTAACAAAAGACTTCAGTGACTTGAACTACCTCTCCACCATCCACATCGACCTTGTGTGTACTGGTCCACATAATTCAATCTCCTCAACTTGGTGTATGAGGTATTGTTCTTGTGCATTGAAAAATGATGGAGGTAGATATTGTTACATTTGACACATTAGTCGGGGAATTTCTCTCTTCCAATACCTTATATCTTCTTTATGGATTTCTTTTGATGATAGCCACCTACAAATGTCGATGCAATAAAATAATATCAAGGCATACACAAATTTGCAGATAAAAGATAATATGTCAATAAGTTCCAATACAAATCACATAAGAATTGCATTTTCCTTATAAAACAATACTTACCTCATGTATTTTCCAAGTACATAAATAATTTGTTTTATGTTGTTTTCAAAGTCTTCTGGGAGAGATAAAGGTAGAACATACCGTAACAAAAAAAATAAATCATTATTTGCTTCCAAAAAATGCGTACCAATAAGAAAATATATTATAGCCTACTAATTACCTTAATGAATGTATGCTAGTCATGTGTTTTAACCCCGCCAAAATCACCTTTTTTAGTTAAGATATTTTGTATTTTCGACGAGAACCCCATCAGAAACCTAATTTTTCGAATGACCTATTTTACAATATTGCTCTGTTGCTCCGTCAATAACCAAGGAAGACTAGTATTTCGTTCACGACCATCGCCATTAGAATTTATAATAACACTTTGCAAGGCGTGATTAGCTTCTCGGATGTCACAACAAATCTTTCCAATTCTCTCTTTGTCAGTCCTTCCATCTAATATTCGCCATAACAATTATGTTGTGTTCTTCCCGATATGCATTGTATCAAACAAATGAACTATTTGTAGGTGCTCTTAGTATGGCAATCTATTGAATTGCATCGGGTAACTTCTCATTCCTCGTGGAAGCCCATTTGTGCCTTAACAACATTCATGAATCATCAACAAATTGAAATTAACACTAATTAATGGGACAAAATGAAATTAATACTAATGAAATTAACCAAAGATTTATATAATAGGTCATACATAAATAATTTGCGTACCTTGACGATTTCTAATATATTCCAACTTCCATAGGCGAGGTGTCATTCTTCGTGGTTTTTTTTCATTTTATTCTTTACCATTGAACTTTGCTTTGTCTTTAGTTCGATAACTATGGTTCTTAGGCAGAAAGTGCCTATACTCATCAAAAACTTCCTTTGCTAAACTCCTTGAACGTCGATATTTTATCCTAGGACCACAAACTGGGCATTTAAATTTACCCTTTGTTTGAAGACCTACAAGATATATGAATAAATGCAGCATTAAATTAGAGTTACAATTTAAAATAATGCATGATTTTTTCAATATATATATATAATATTAAATCCCAAAAATAAAGTTACAATATACCACAAAAATGTGTTAACCCGGGAGCATCATGAATTGTCCATGATAGTATTCCATGGAATTGAAATCGTCTTTTCCCTATTGGTCTAGAGATGTCATACATAGTGATGCCAACTCATAACTTCAACAACTCATCGATGAGAGGCTCAATATATACGTTCATATCTTTAACCTGGTACCTACATGATTGGTTCAACCTACTGCATGATTAATTATACTTATCTAGATGTCGTGATATATAAAAGAAATAATTACCATGAACGAAACAAAGAAATGAAATATTTGTCATGCTTTAAAGAAAATAAAAGATAATTAAATACCTAGAACAATCATTGCCAACATTGTGTGCTCTCTCTTGATCTACATCCAAGGAGGAAGGTTATTGTTTATAACAAAAACATTCCACACTGAGTACATAGAACAAAGCTCTCCAAATGGATTGACACCATCAACTGTCGACGAAAGTCTAACATTACGAGGTTCTTCTTTACAAATTGGTCACTTTTCTTCGATGTAGTTCAATGCAGAATCATCTGCAAGCATTCGAAGGGCATCGTCTCGACTTTTGTTCTTTGCATGGAAATCCATAAACTGTGTTATACTTTGGCACCTGAACAACCGTTGGAAACGTGTAATTATTAGAATATAACGAAGAACTTTACGAGGCACCTTCTTTGATGCTTTATCAATTTGATATCTGCTTATTTGACATTGTGGGCATTCATTTTCTAATGCATATTTTCCATAATATATGATATGATCATTAGGACATGAATCAATAGCCTGATAGTCCATTCCAATTTCTTTCATAATCACAGATATTTCTCGATATGTGCGTGGAAATATATTTGGCGTCGGTAATAGAAAATCACCTAACAATCTAAAAAATTCTAAACAATAAGTCAATGTAAACAATATTAATCATCAATATATCATCCAATATACTAATTTACAAATTAGAAAAAAATAGCAATATAGGAAAAAATTGAACCTTTTAAGTATTTGTGAACATGCAGGCATAAATAATTAACAAAATAAATACCTTAGTATCCGTGTGAGACATGTGTTTGATAAACCATTCAAAACCTTCAGGTTCACCAAGAAAAATATAGCAGATAAAATATTTGTTGTTTAGCCTTCATAAAGAGGTTGATGTGACTTCTCGAGTATAGGATCAACATCATGACTATCATCCCGACTGTCCACATCCATTGGAGAAAATGTGTCTTGGATCAATCTATGTATCTCATCTTCCTAATTTGAATCACTAACGTTATCTCCATCCATATATCATTAATAACTTGATTAGCAGCTTCAATATTCTGATCTCGAAGTTCATCTCCATGTAAATTAGTATTTTTGCTATTACTTGGAAAATAACTATCTGGAGGTCGACACTTTGGGGGCATCGTCTATATATTTAAAAACAACATAGAAAAGTTAGTGTGTATAGAAAATATAAAAATCCCAATAATAAATATTACTAAAATTCATGACATACTGATTATTACAGAGAATACATTAAATATTGAATCCTCTTACCAAGGGGCGATATTCATAACCACCTTTGGTGTGCCCCTTCTCCCTACAATGTCTTTGGGTTGTTGTTATCAAAAGTCTTCTATTTTGCAAGCCTTTGCAATCATAGCAAGGGAAATAACATTTTTCATCGCCCCTCGCCTCTAATTTCACTCTTAACCGAGCAAGATTCCTATGATTTTTCATTCATTGTGACAAATCCTTGTCCTGACAAGTAATTGTCTTACCTACACCATACCAAACATTAAGTTGTCAATTTTTTATGTTTTTGCTACTCCTTTCGATTATGATATTTTTATTTACAGTGACTTACATCTTTATAATAAGGTCAACATCTTTATAATAAGGTGATCTTATGTGTATCATATGTGTAGAGGATCAACATCATGATGACATAGATAACATCTTTATAATAAGGTCATATGTGTACAAATGTTTTCTTTATATAACAACGACATATATACCTAACATAAGCTTAGGGTTAGTGTTTATGTATCTTATTAGTCCCTGCTAAAGTAGGGAATATAGAAATCAATTACTATCATTTCACCGATCAGGGTTGAGTTTCAAGAGCAATTCCATATCTTTATCAATGAAAAGAGAGAGAGATTATAGCTA
>ML783779.1:444735-483185 GCA_009831015.1 Picea engelmannii
TTTGTTAATGCAAACAATTTTAACACAATATTTTATCATGGAACCCAATTGGGAAAATTGCAAACACTTTTATATTAACTACAAAATTTTGTTTTACATGTTACATAGAAGGAAGATGTTATTCCTCTTAGATCAACACCAACTGATCCGGATGCACCCACACCCTTGTTCACCAAAACCAACTAGTAGGAGGATTTGACCCCCTGTTTACTTAGCTACAACTGACAAGGAAGCACCAAATCCCCTGTAGGCACCAACCTGCCCCTGAACCACTCAACCTCCCTTATTTTCTGAATCTGGAAAACTTTTGTATCATGTCTTCACTGCATCTCTCTCTGCTTCTGTGATTTAATATATCTTCTAATTCGGACTGCAAAGACACTTTCTTCTCACCTCTCTATCTCATTTATATAATCTTCAAACTGGTGTGAGGTATAACGCATTGTGTCCTTTCGTCTAGAGCATCGCACCTTTTCATTTTCACATTAACAATAATCACTTTTATATTTCAAACATTTATTGTTAATTCTTTTAATTTGGTGAGAGTGCTTTTCGTGACTCGATCACAGATATGGATCAATTTATTTTTAACTCGATTCCATATTCCTGCAAATATTTGCAGAAACCAAGTTCTGCAGAGGCACTTCCTTCAACCCAATTATATGTGACCATAGGCACAAAACCATCGGCTTATAAATTTAAGCATTATCGTATTATTTCTCCCTTTTCCTTTTATCCCCCATATGTCCAGTGCTAGGACCATGTTCTTCGGTACTTCATCCTTCAGGACATTTAGGACTTTGCAAACTTTCAAATCCCCTGAATCAGATTTCACCAAAACAGATCGAACGTTCAATATTCAATGCTCTGTTTAGATGTATGATCCAGGATTATCAGAGGAATTTCAAGTAAATCGCTAGTCAGGACTTGATCAACAATTGAATGGACGGTTCTCATTCATTTCAGAACTTTTGGACTATGGGATTTTGCTAATGGAGAAACTTCTGAAGTAAAACTCTCAGAGTGACGTAACTTACTGACGTCACTTGATGACGTGGAATGGGCCAAGTGGCTACCATGTGTCACTCATATTTTTTATTTACACGTACCTGAAATGTCGATTTCATCTTGACACTTCTCATTATCTAACTGTTTCCTTGCTAACGTGGTCTATTGACGTAGATTTTCTGATGTGGAACATATTATTCTCCTTGATCTAATAGTCAGGATACTTCTTGAAATGTATCTCAGATTGACAACTGAGAGTGACTTCAAAACTTCGGGTAATTCAATTTCTCCACTTCTCAGTTCTTCTAAAGTGGCATTCCCCAAAGTGTAACCTTCTCACAACTTTTAACCTGAAATGAATGTTGTTCGTTGATCATGAT
This sequence comes from Picea engelmannii, assembly GCA_009831015.1. Taxonomy (NCBI): domain Eukaryota; kingdom Viridiplantae; phylum Streptophyta; class Pinopsida; order Pinales; family Pinaceae; genus Picea; species Picea engelmannii. The sequence goes on from ML783779.1 coordinate 446,124, forward strand.
CTTAGATCGATGGCTCAATCTGTCTGTGATTCTTCTTTTCCTTGGTTTAAATCCAATGGCTCTTCTTCTTTGGTTATCCTATCCTTCCACTTTAAAGTGATCCAACGGCTATAGGGAATTCGAGTATTCAAAATCTCAACCCTTTTTCCTTGCTTATCCTATCCTTCCACTTAAGTTGATCCAACAACTATCGGGAATTTGAGATCTCAACCCTTTTTCTTTCCTTATACTATCATTCCACTTAACTTGATCCAACGGTCAATAATGGTCCCAGAGTAGATCAATGATCATAGATGATTGCAGGGTCCCAACTAGCACTATGTTTAAAACTATCGTCGAGCTCCACAATCAAAAACTGCTCATTGGTAGTGGAACATATGCCAACCGTAGATCTATTTGGTGGGTGACGATCGACGGTCTATACTAATTGTGAGATTGGAATTAGCGCTTCATTTAATTCTCCCAATGCGCTCTACAATCAATCATTGCCCTTGATTTTTGCTTTCATATCCGATGATCACGAACTAATCTGATTGTTTGGTGGATCAACCATAGTCATCGATCTTTGAATCTATAAGATCTGATGGTCTAGATAAATTTTGGGATTGGAAATAACACTCTTTTTAATTCTCCTTTTTCTCTCCACAATCCATCCCTGTCGTTGATCTTGCGCTTGTGTATTCAACTGTCGTGACTTGATTTGATCATGTTTCTATAATGTGCTTTCCCTTATGCATTTGATCGCGCCATCTCTTTTGAGATTTGATCTGCATTCGCTAACCCTCCTGAGCTTTAATCTTTGCATATAGTCCTACTGTTTGACATCGATGACAACACATTAATGACACTATGTCCAACAATATCCCCCTTTTTCATTGATGGAAACACACCAACTTCATACACAATCTTCCCCTGTGATGATGCTTCTCTCCTCTAAAGTTACTCTCCCCCTTTGACATCAATGACAAATGGTTTCTTCCCCTATGGTAAATCTATGTATGTCTATATACTTCTGACCATAATTTGAACTCAGGTAAATCCTCCTCCAATCATACTTTTCCTGTCATAACTAAATGACTCCTTCTGATTTTGATTGTTGTTTCCCCCTAAATTGGTGCCAAGTGATGCATTATTTTCTTGAGAGATTATATTGGAAGAGGGATTACTCCCAATCTTTGCCTAATATATTCAAATACATCTCTGCTTAAGGGTTTTGTGAAAATATCTGCCACATGTTCTTGTGTTGGGACATATATCAATTTAATGTTCTTATTTTCATCCCGATCTCTTAGATAGTAGTGTTTTATAGGAATGTGTTTTGATTTGGAGTGATGGATAGGGTTCTTGGAGATACTTATAACGCTAGTATTATCACAGTAGATAGTAGTAGGTTTTTCAAATACCATTTTGATGTCTTGTAAGTTTTTTTTCATCCATTCCACTTGTGTGCAACATTCTACTTCTACAATATACTTAGCTTCGGTGCTAGACATAGAAATTGAGGATTGTTTCTTTCTTATCCAAGCTACCAATTATTCTCCGAAAAATAATTCTCCTCCACTTGTAGTTTTTTTTTCATCTACACAACCTACCCAATCTGCATCTGAATAGTCTTTTAAAGTGAATGAATCCTTGCTAGGGTACCACAAACCAAGATCTATGGTTCCTTTCAAATGCCTAAAGATTATTTTCACATCTTGAACATGGCTCTCTTTTGGTGTTTCTTGGAATCTAGCCACCATCCCAACAACTTGCTTGACATCAGGTCTAGAAGCTATTACATAGGGTAAACTCCCAATCATTGATCTGTTGTGTTTTGGATCTACAACTTTGGACTCATCTTCCTTTCTTAGTTTGCATCCAAGTTTCATAGGTGTACTAACAGGTTTGCAATCCTCTAACTGGAATTTCTTAAGAATATCTTTAACATACTTAGACTGGTGGATAAAGAATTCTCTTTTGGACTGTATTATTTGTAATCCAAGAAAACAATTTAGTTCACCAAGTAGGGACATTTCTTCTTGTTGCATCCTTATAGCAAAGTACTTACTCATTTTTTCATCATCACTGCCAAATAAAATATCATCAACATATACTTCCATAATAATCATGTTATTACCAACAATTTTACAATAAAGATTGGTGTATGTTGATCCTCTTTTGAGGCCTTGTTTTTGTAAATAAGAATCTAGCCTTGTATATCATGATCTGGGTGCTTGTTTTAGCCCATAGAGTGCTTTCTTTAGTTTACAGACATAGTCTCCTTTGTTAGTTAATTGAAATCCTTCTGGTTTCTTAATATAGACTTCCTCTTCTAAGTTTCCATTGAGAAATGATGACTTGACATCCATTTGGTATACTTTAAATTTTCTTTAGCTGGAGAAAGCTAAGAACATCCTAATTGCCTCTCATATGGCCACATGTGAAAATGTTTCTTCATAGTCTACTCCTTCAACCTGAGCATACCCTTTACATACCAATCTGGATTTGTTCTTGATTACTTTCCCATTCTCGTTCATTTTGTTTTTATACACCCATTTAGTTCCAATGACATTTTTATTTTTTGGTCTTGGAACTAGTTCCCAAGTTTGAGGTTTTTCAATATGGTTCAATTCTTCATTCATAGCTTTGACCCAATTATCATATTTACATTCCTCTTTGATTGAGTTGGGCTCAATATGTGACAAAAGTGTTATTTATGTCTGATATAACAATTGTCTTCTTGTGTGCACTCCATCGCTTTTATTTCCAATAATCAGTTCTTCAAGATTATTCTTTTGAGTCATTCTTGAGGGTGTCTTTGTGTCTCTTCTTGGGGATTCTTCTCTTATCTCTTCTTCTTGAATATATTCTTCATCTTCACTAGTATCCTTATCATCATCTTCCCTTTCTTATTTATTCTCTTTTAATTCTTCTTCTTATGTACCAACTGACTCATCATCATATTCGTCTTCATTGTCAAGTATAGTCTCTTGATGTTTGATCTTTATCGTTTTTAAATCATCCACATTGACATATACACTCTCAACAATCTTATATAATCTAATATTGTAGCATCTGTATGATTTCTTGGTAGAATCATATCCAAGAAATATACCTTCATTAGATCTAGCATCAAATTTTCCGAGATTCTCATCAAGCCTTTTGATGTAGCACTTACTTCCAAAGACCTTGAAGTATTTTACCAAAGGAGCTCTTCCGAACCATAGTTCATAAGGAGTCTTATTACTATTAATCCTGAGATAACATCTGTTTAGTATGTGTACTGATGTGATTACAACTTCCCTCCAATATCCATCAAATAATCTTGCTTCATTGAGCATAGTCCTTGCAGTCTCTAGGATTGTTCTATTCCTTCTCTCAGCAATCCATTTTGTTGAGGTGTTCTTGGAGCAGAGAATTGTCTTTTTATTCCATGGGTTTCAAAGAAGAGATCAAACTCTTTTGAGGTGAACTCACCACCATTGTCTAATCTGAGAAATTTGATTTTTGTATCTTTTTCATTTTCAACAAGGGTCTTAAAATCTTTGAATTTGTTAAGTGCTTTTGATTTTTCCTTGAGAAAACATACCCAACCCATTATAGTAAAAGCATCAATCAACAACATAAAGTAGGACTCTCCTTGAAAATTTTTGGTCCATGTAGGTCCATAGAGGTTAGTGTGAACAAGCTCTAAAGGTTTTGAGGTTGAGTATTCTTTTGTTTTGAACCTTATTCTAGTTTGCTTCCCTAGTTGATAGTGTCTACACATAGGATTTGAGGGCTTTATGATCTTTGGAAAGTTTCTTACTGCCCCAAGATTACTAAATTTTAATAAATTGTCAAAGTTAATGTGCCCCAACCTTCTATGCCATAGCCAACTTTCATCTACTAAATTTATATGACACTCCTCATTCAATTTTGTATTTAGTATATATACATTATCGGGAGTTCTAGAGAACCAATTTTCCTGAGTCCTCTCTCCTAATCTCACATATTTGGGAATCAAAGATGAAAAAGTGCCCCTGATCACAGGTTTGGATGACACTTAATAGGATAGGCTTTAGTTTTTCAATGAGAAGCAGATTCTTGGCTTTGTCTTTTCTCAAAATCGCATTGCCTTTCCCAAGTATGTTACCTGAAGTGTTGTCATCAAATGTAACTTTACCCTTTTTTTTTTCTTTAAGTTCAAAAACTTTTCTTTGTTTCCTTTCATATGTTTTGAGCACCCACTATCAACATACCAGAGATATTCTTTATTTTGAGCTTTAAAGGCAATGAGACATTCCTCTTTTGATGTTTTTTCTTTCCAAATCTTCTTTTTCTCTCTAATGAACTTTGGTTTTTCTGAGACTTCCATTAATCTGCAACTACTGGCCTTATGTCCATAGTTATGACATCTGAAGCATTCTAGGTCCCCTTCTTGTAGAGGTGTGAAGGAGTTATAGTTTATGCTTTTAACTTGATTTAGTGCTTTGTTATCTTTAAGGTTATAGTTCTTAACCCTCAAATTTTTCCTTCTATATGCTCTACAATTCATAGCTTTGTGTCCGAAATTAGAGAATGCAAATCAATATCTAAAGAAAATGTGAGGATACTTGTTTTGATAAACCTTCTTTGGTTTTGTCTTATATTCCTTCTTGATGGGTGGAAGTAGTCCTCTGGATTTCTGATCATTACGTGTCTTCTCTTCATATTTCTTCTTGAATGTACTAAGGAGAGAAGATGCATAAGATTTTGAGTTAACTTGGTTTCTTCTTGAGAATAACATATTCCATTTTTATTACCTAAATCCCTTTGTGTGCTAATAATCGTATATAATATTTTAGAGCTATTTTCATATCTTGTTTGAATGAGTTTTGCATCAAGTTATTTTCTTAGGTGAACTATTTTTGCCTCCATTCTTTCACAGGTTATTTGTTTTTCTTTAAGAGACTTTTCCAAACTTTCTTCCATCCTATTTGCTTCTAGGATTTGGTTTTTCATGTTGCTCATGAGTTTCTCCATCTCTTTTTCTTTCTGTTCATGTTTTTCTTTTTGTTCAACTACAAAACTTTTCAGTTTTCTATATTTGGTTTTGTATCTTCTTAATTCATCCAAGGAACTAAGAAGTTCTCCTTCCATATTAACCTTTTCTTCAACTTCTGACTCTTCCTCATGCTCAATTTATTCTATCTCATTAAGATCTTCAATACCTAGAAAAAGGACTTCATCATCATTACTGTCACTAGACTCTGATGAACTGTTCTTTTCTTCTTTTAAGTAAAAAATATTTTGCCATTTGTAAAAAAAATTCTTGTAGTTGGGTTTTTCCTTCTTCTTGTATTGTTTATTTTTGTCCTCTTCATCTTCAAGGTCCTCTTTGGGATAGGGACACTTGGAAGCAAAATGTCCAACCTTTCCACAATTAAAACATTTGAAAGGAATCTTGCCTTTGTACTTCCTTGATCCTTTCTGAAGTTTTTTAACAAAATTGGCTTCTTCTACATTAGATTCTTCATGATGGCTGGATTGAGGTTTTTTCTTTTGATTTTTTTTTTCTTGAGCACCTTGAAGGCTACCTCTCCTTGTGGGAAGTTCTCATGGCCTAATATTAACTCATAGGCCATGATGATTCCATACAATTCATCCATGGTGAGTTTATCTAGATTTTCTCGATCTTCAAGGGTGGAAACTTTAGGATTGTATAGAATAGGTAGTGTTCTTAGTATTTTTTCAACTAGATCATTGTCTGACACTTCTACTCCCAAACCTCTAATTGCATTAACAATATTATCAACTCTTTCGAAGTACTCTGATATATTTTCTTCATCCTTCATTTTTAGACCTTCATATTGTACTTTGAGAGTCTAGAGTTTGGCCCTCTTTACCTTGGAATCTCCTGCATATATAGTTTCCAATTTATCCTAGAGTTGTTTTGCATTATTATAGTTTAGTACTTTAGCAAGGATTTTCTTACTCATTCTAGCTTGTAGTGTGTTTAAAGCCTTTGCATGTTCCCAAAAATTTTTCTTGTCTTCTGCTTCTATGGGAGTGACTTTTGGAACATCATATCCATTTTCAACTAATGTCCATACTTCTAGTCCAATGGACATCAGATATATTTTCATTATAACACTCAAGAAGACATAGTATTCACCATCAAATAGGGGGATTTTTTATGACATCTTCAATTGTTGATCCATTCTGATGTATATTTTTCTTCAAGTGATTTAAACCTTTTGTGAAGAAACATGCTCTGATTCCAATTGAAGGATCAGATCCTATCACTAAGAGGGGGGGGGATTGAATCAGTGACACGATAATTTTATCAATTTTCCTTTGTTAATGAAAACAAATTTTAACACAATATTTTATCGTGGAACCCAATTGGGAAAACCACAAGCACTTTTCTATTAACTGCAAAATTTTGTTTTAAATGTTACATAGAAGGAAGATGTTCTTCCTCTTAGATCAAAACCAACTGATCAAGATGCACCCACACCCTTGTTCACCAACACCAACTGGTAGGAGGCTTTGACCCCCTATTTAGTCAGCTACAACTGAAAAGGAAGCACCAACTCCCCTGCAGGTACCAACCTGCCCTTGCACCACCCAACCACCCTTATTTTCTGAATTTGGAAAACTTTTATATCATGTCTTCACTGCATCTCTCTCTGCTTTTGTGATTTAATATATCTTCTGATTCAGACTCTAGAGACACTTTCTTCTCACCTCTCTATCTCATTTATATGATCTTCAAACTGGTGTGAGGTATAATGCATTGTGTCCTTTCGTCTAGAGCATCACACCTATTCATTTTAACATCAACAATAATCACTTTTATATTTCAAACATTTATTTTTAGTTATTTTAATTTGGTGAGAGTGATTTTCGTGACTTAATCACAGGTATGGATCGATTTCTTTTTAACTCGATTCCATATTCCTACAAATATTTGCAGAAAATGAGGTCTGTAGAGGCTCTTCCTTCAACCCATTTATATGTGACCATAGGTGCAGAACCACGGGCTTATAAATTTAAGAACTACCATCTTATTTCTCCATTTTCCTTTTAGCCCCCATATGTCCAGTGTTTGGACCGTGTTCTTTGGTACTTCTTCCTTTGGGACTTTCAAGACTTTGAAACCTTTCAAATCTCTCGAATAATATTTCGTCGAAATAGATCGAACGGTCAATATTCAATGCTCCGCTTAGATGTATGATCCAGGATCCTTAGAGGCCTTTCAAGTAAATCGTCGGTTAGGACTTGATCAACAATTGAATGGATGGTTCTCATTCATTTCAGAACTTCGGGACTCTGGAATTTTCCTGATGGTGAAACTCCTGAAGTAAAAATCCAAGAGTGACGTAACTTACTGACGTTACTTGATTACATGGAACGGGCCGAGTGGTTTCCATGTGTCACTCAGATTTGTGATTTACACATACCTAAAATGTCGATTTCATCTTGACACTTTTCATTATCTGAATGTGTCCTCGGTGACATGTTCTGCTGACATAGATCTTTCGATGTGGCACATATTCTTCTCCTTGATCTAACGGCCATGATACTTCCCGAAATGTATCTCAGATCGACGACTGAGAGTGACTTCAGAACTTTGACCTTCGGGACTTCCAATTATTCAATTTCTCCACTTCTTAGTTCTTCTGAAGTGAGATTCCCCCAAGTGTAACCTGGTCACAACGCTTAACCCAAAATGAATGTTGTCCGTTGATCATGATATTAGATCGATGGCTCGATCTATCTGTGATGTTTCTTTTCCCTTGTTTAAATCCAACGACTCTTCTTCTTTTCTTATCCTATCCTTCCACTTTAAAGTGATCCAACTGTTGGTTGTGGAGCCTAATTATCTTCCTGACTCAGAGGTATTGTGTTTTTCAGCCGTGTTTATACCCCATGAAGACTTTACACCCCATAAGTATGTACACTCTTCCACGCGGGGGAGTGCAGAGGGGCGGTACCCCATCTGCGGGGTCTGGGGGGTTCGGGGGTGAAGACCCTGAAGGAAAAATTGCCTTGTAAAAGAATATTGTAATTTCATTGTAAATCTGGACCGTTCATTATAAGGTCGCAGATATAATGGTAGAAATTATGTTAGGTTTTTTTGTCCTAGACGGAAACCCTCTTTTATGAGGGAAATGTATTGCAGCTATGTACGATGGCGAGTATTGTATTCCGAGAGAGGAGACTATGAGAGAAGAAGAGGAAGTTACAGCGGGTTTTGCTGTAGGTTGTATCCCTTTATTTGCTGGATAATAATAAAGGAAGGACCTAGCAATTTCTCTAGTGAAAGTAGCCCACACTAGGTGAACCACGCAAATTTGTGTCTCTCTTGTATTGTGTATCTTATGTGTTTTATTTCTGCATTTTTTTTATTTTATTGCTCCATGGTCCTGTTTTTCTAACAACTGGTATCAGAGAGAAAGGTAACTCGCAGGAAAAGAGGGTTCCTGGTTCGAGTGGGAGCAATGTCGGAAGATGGAAAGTTTAGGGTTGATAAATTTAGCAGCCAAAACTACTAGTTATGGAAGATGCAGATGGAAGATTATCTATATCGGAAGGATCTATTCCTACCATTGGGCAGAGTAGAAAAGAAGCTAATGGCCATGAAGGATGAAGAATGGGAGATTCTTGACAGAAAGGCTCTAGGAACGATATGGCTAAGCTTGGCAACGTCGGTGGCTTTCAATATTTCAAAAGAAAAGACAACGAAGGATCTAATGGATGCGTTGGATAAACTGTATGAAAAACCCTCGGCATCCAATAAGGTATTTCTAATGAAGAGATTATTTAATATGAAGATGTCAAAAGGTGGGTTTGTTGCAGATCATTTAAATGAATTTAATACAGTTACTAATAAACTAAGTTCCGTAAAAGTGGACTTTGATGATGAGGTTAGGGATCTTCTAATCTTGTGCTCATTGCCAGAAAGATGGAATCGCTTGGTCATGTCTGTAAGTAACTTTGTCTCTGGTTCAAATACTTTAAAATTTGATGATGTTGTTGGTGTTATCCTTAGTGAGGAAATGTGATGGAAAAGAACAGGTGAGACATCAGGTAATGTGTTGAACATGGAGAATAGGTGAAGACAAAAGGATTGAGGAAAGGGCTCGAGGAACTGTGGGAATTCTAGGAAGGGCAGATCCAAATACAGACTTGGAAAGATAGAGTGTTGGAATTGTGGGAAGAAAGGACATCTGAAGAAAGACTGCAGAGCTCCAAAGAAACAAAGAGATGGACAATAGAAGAGAAATCAGGAAGCAAATGTAACAGGTGATGTGTTAGAAGATGCTTTGATTCTTTTTGTAGATAATATTTTTGAGTCTTGGGTAGTAGATTCAGGGGCTTCATTTCATGCCACACCCCATATGAAACATTTTCTATATTATGTTCAAGGTGTTTTTGGATAGGTTCATTTGGGTGATGATGCACCATGCAAAATTGTTAGAATGGGAAAGGTAAAAATAAAGCAACGCAATGGAAACCAATGGTTGTTGAAAGAGGTAAGACATGTTCCAGATTTAAGAAAAAATCTAATTTCAACAGGGCAGTTGGCAAGTGAAGCTTGTATATCCATATTTACATATAAGACGTGGAAGGTCATCAAAGGATCATTGGTGATAGCAAAAGGAGATAAGGTAGGTACATTGTATTTTTGTACTGGTAATACTGACTCTTCTATATAGCTTCTACAAGAGTGGATACAACACTGTGGCATCATAGGTTGGGACACATGAGTGAGAAGGGTATGTAGATCCTTCACAAAATAAATTTGCTGCCAAATCTTAAACAAATTGATTTGGACTTCTGTGAGCATTGTGTTTATGGAAAACAAAAGAGAGTTAGATTTATCAGAGTCAGAAAAGAAAAGAAGAATGAAAGGTTAGAGATTGTGCATACATATGTATGGGGACCAGCTCAGGTATCATCTCTTGGTGGCTTTCGTTATTATGTTACTTTTATTGATGATGCAACTAGAAAAACTTGGGTTTATTGCATTCGACAAAAATCTGATGTTTTTGATACTTTTAAGAAATGGAAATCTTTAGTTGAGAATGAGACAGAAAAAATTTTGAAGTGTCTCAGATCAGATAATGGAGGTGAATATTGCAGCAAGGAGTTTGATGATTATTGTCCATACCATGGTATTTGTAGAGAGAAGACAGTTCCACGAACACCACAAGAAAATGGTGTGTCAAAAAGGATGAACAGGATAATCATGGAGCGTGCAAGGAGTATGAGATTGCATTCCAGTTTGCCCTTACAGTTATCGGCAGATGTTGTAGATATTGTTGTTTACTTAATAAACAAAGGACCTTCAAGCTCTTTGGATGGTAGAATTCCAAAGGAGGAATGGAAAAGAAAAAAGGTAAACTATTCTTTTTTGAAAACTTTTGGTTGTGAAGCATTTGTCCATATTGATAAAGAAAATAGAACAAATCTTGAGTCTAAATCCAAGAAGTGTACCTTTATTAGATACAGTGTTAATGATTTTGGTTATCGCTTATGGGATTATGAAAATAACAAAATCATTAGGAGTAGAGATGTCATATTCAATGAGAAGGTCATGTACAAAGATTAGTTGTAGGGAAAGAAACAGGAAGAAGAAAAACAAGAATACACGGTGCTTGATGAGATCACTGAAAAGGAAATTCCAAAGGAACCTGAAAATAAAAATGTACAACAACAGGAGAAGAAGGTACCTCAAACACTTGCAAGTGTTGTTAGAAGATCTACCAGGTTAAGTATACCCCCTGAATGATACTCTCCTTCATTGTATTATTTATTGTTGACTGATTATGGTGAACCAGAATGTTATGAAGAGGCAATGCAAGTAGACACAAAAAAGAAGTGGGAGCAAGGCATGAAAGAGGAAATGGATTCCTTGGAAAATAACCAGACTTGGGACTTGGTTTAGTTTCCTGCGGGAAAAAGAGCATTGCAAAATAAATGGGTTTACAAGTTGAAGGAAGAAGATGGAGGAGAAAAGCGGTACAAGGCTAGACTTATTGTAAAGGGGTTTGCACAAAAGAAAGGTATAAATTTTGATGAAATATTTTCTCTTGTTGGTAAAATGACTTCAATTAGGACTATTTTAAGTCTTGTGGTAGTAGAATATTTGCATATTGAATAGTTAGATGTAAAAACAACTTTTCTCCATGGGAATTTGGAGGAAGAGATTTATATGCAGTAGCCAGACGGGTATGAGGTCAAAGGGAAGGAAAATTTGGTATGCAAGTTGAATAAGAGATTGTATGGCCTAAAGCAAGATCCAAGGCAGTGGTATTTGAAGTTTGAGAGGTTTATGACAGAACAGGGTTATAGTAGATGTCATTTTGATCACTGTGTTTATTTTAAAAGGCTAGAAAATGGAAGCTATATTATCTTGCTATTGTATGTAGATAACATGCTTGTTGTAGGGTCTAATATGCAGGATATAAATATGCTCAAGAAGAAATTATCCAATTCATTTGTGATGAAGGATTTGGGTGTTGCAAAGAAAATCCTTGGCATGGGAATAACAAGAGACAGGAAAAATAGAAAATTGACATTGTATCAGGGTGAGTACACAGAGAAGATGTTGGAGAGGTTTAGAATGGAGAATGCAAAACCAATTAGTACACCTTTGGCTAGCCATTTCAAATTAACTAAGGAAATGTGTCCCAAGACACAGGAGGAAATAGAATACATGTCCAGGGTCCCTTATTCATTAGCAGTTGGCATCTGGATGTATGCAATGGTTTGCACAAGACCATATATTGCACATGCAGTGGGAGTTGTGAGAAGGTATATGAACAATCTAGGTAAAGAACATTGGGAGGCAGTAAAGTGGATTCTTAGGTATTTGAGAGGTACTACTACTTATGCATTATGTTTTGGAGGTTTAGAAAATTTTCTACAGGGATATGTTGATTCATATATGGAAGGTGATAAAGACAGCAGGAGAGCACCATAGGGTATGTTTTTACTATAGGTGGAACAACAGTAAGTTGGATTTTGAAACTACAAAAGGTTTTTTCACTTTCAACAACAGAGGCAGATTATGTTGCTGCTATAGAGGCTAGTAAAGAGATGATTTGGTTACAAAGGTTTATGGAGGAATTGGGAAAGAAGCAGGAGAATAGCAGGTTGTACTGTGATAGTGAGAGTGAAATTCATCTTGCAAATAACTTAGCCTTCCATTTGAAGACTAAGCATATACAGTTGAGGTACCACTTCATACGATCCGCCTTGGAAGATGGAAATTTGAAGTTGGAAAAGATACACACTAGCCAAAATCCCGCAGATATGTTAACAAAGGGAGTAACCAGAGAGAAACTAAGTTCCTTCTTATTTTTAGTTGGTATTCAAGAATGAAGATGAAGATGATAAAGTTTCCAGGTCTAAGAAGGTTCAAATTCCAGCATATACAGTAGCGGTGGAGTTGTTGAGATCAGTCTCCAAGTGGGATATTGTTGGTTGTGGAGCCTGATTATCTTCCTGACTCAGAGGTCTTGTGTTTTTCAACCGTATTTATACCCCATGAAGACTTTACACCCCATAAGTATGTACACTCTTCCACGCAGGGGAGTGCATAGGGGGGGTACCCCCTCTACGGAGTCTGGGGGTCCTATCCCCCCGGCTAGGGGGTTTGGGGGCAAGAGAGCCCCCGAAGGAAAAATTTCCTTGTAAAATTATATTGTAATTTCATTGTAAATCTAGACCGTTCATTATAAGGTCGCAGATCTAACGGTAGAAATTATGTTAGGGTTTTTTTCCCTAGAAGGCAACCCTCTTTTATGAGGGAAATGTATTGTGGCTATGTATGATGGCGAGTATTGTATTCTGAGAGAGGAGACTATGAGAGAAGAAGAGGAAGGTACAGTGGGTTTTGATGTAGGTTGTATCCCTTCATTTGTTGGATAATAAAGGAAGGACTTGGAAATTTCTCTGGTGGACGTAGCCCACACTGGGTGAACCATGTAAATCCGTGTCTCTCTTGTATTGTGTATCTTCTGTGTTTTGTTTCTTCATTTGTTTTATTTTATTGCTCCGCAGTCCTGTTTTTCCAATACCAATGACTACTGGGAATTAGGGTATTCGAAATATCAACCCTTTTGCCTTGCTTATCCTATCCTTCCACTTAACTTGATCCAACGACTATTGGGAATTTGGGTATTCAAGATCTTGTCCCTTTTTCCTTGCTTATCCTATCCTTCCACTTATCTTGATCCAATGGTCGAGAATGGTCCCAGAGTAGATCAACGATCAGGGATGATTGTGAGGTCCCAACTAGCACGACATTTAAAACTATCGTCGATATCCGCAATGGAAAAAAACTTGTTGGTAGTGTAACTAATGCCAACCGTAGATCTATTTGGCGGGTGATGATCGATGATCTAGAATAATTGTGAGATTGGAATTAGCATGTTGTTTAACTCTCCCTTCGCACTCCGCAATCAATACATGTCGTTGATTTGTGCTTGCATATCCGATGATCATGAATTAATCTAATCATTTGGTGGATCAACCATAGTCATCAATATTTGAATCTATTACGGGATTTGAAATAACACCCTTTTTAATTCTCCTTTTTCTCTTCACAATCCATCCTTGTCGTTGATCTAGAGCATGTGTACTCAATGGTCCTAACTTGATCTGATCATGTTTCTACAATGCGCTTTCCCTTTTGAGTTTCATCATGTCATCTCTTTTGAGCTTTGATCTACATTCGCTAACCCTCCTGACCTTTAATATCTTCATATCGTCCTACTGTTTGACATCAATGACAACACATTAATGACACTATTTCCAACATGAAATGATAGTACAAAGGCCCCACTAGATTAAACCAAGTGCCACGTATCTAATGCAACCAACGGTTCATCCATCCAAGTCCCGATTTGATTCTTATCGCAAGTTTCAACTTGCCTCCTGAAGCCATTCAGGGACATGTTGGCAAGTTGGTCTAGGGGAATAAATCCAAACCAAGTAGCATAATGAATTTCCATAGGCTCCTTCACGCCTCTTTCACCAAGGCCCATAAAAACATGCTACCCAAATCTCTTGGCATATTTTTCTTGAAAATCGACCTCTTGTTAGGAAATTGCACTATTCCTCATTAAGAAAAACCATAGTCCTAGTGATCCTCCAACAAATTCTTTTCCAAGAAACAAAATGACAACAGAGGGGCCCCACAAGTTGAAACTCAATGCCCTGCATCCAATGCAACCAATGGTTCATCCATCCAAGTTCTGACTTGATTTTTATCATGAGTTGCAACTCACCTCCTCAATCCATTCAGGGCGATGGAAATTTGGTTTGGGGGCATAAAATTAAGACCAAGCAGCATAACAGAGTTTTGTAATCTCCCGCACATATGTTTTTCCAAGGCCCATGCGACCACACTACCCACAATCTCCTCACACAATGTTCTTTAAAATCGACCTCTTATCAGAAATTACACTATGCCTCATTGAGAAAAACCCTAGTCCTAGTTATCCTCCAAAAAACTCTTTTTTAGGAACCAGAATGACAACAGAGGGGCCCTACTAGTTGAAACTTGGTGCCCCATCTCCAATGCAACCAACAATTCATCCATCCAAGTCTCTATTTGAGTTTTATCAAGAGTTGCAACTCGCCTCCTCAAGCCATTCATGGACATGTTGGAGATTTGGTCCAGGGGAATAAAATCCAAACATAGAATAACAATATATTTGTGTAAGTTCTCACACATCTATTTATCCAAGGTCCATGTGACCATGCTACCCACAATCACCCAACACAATGTTCTTGAAAATTGACCTCTTGTTCAGAAATTGAATTATGCCTCATTGAGAAGAACCCTAGTCCTGGTGATCCTACAAAAGACGTTATTCCAGGAAAAAAAATGATAGTGGAGGGGGCCCAATATATGAAAATCAGTTACCTGGATCCAATGCAACTGAAATTTCATCCATCCAAGTCTCGGTTTGATTTTTATCATGATTGTTGGTTGTGGAGCTTGATTATCTTTGTGATTCAGAGGTCTTTTTTCAACTACGTTTGGACCCCATTTCCTAACCGGGGGGTGTGTGGGTATTTCCCCACCACATTTGGAGCTATGGGGGTGGTGAAATTTTATGAAGCCCCCCCTTGGAAGGGGGTTTAGGAGATGCAACCCCAAAGAAAAAAATTTGGGAAAATTTCAATGTAAAATATTGTAATTTCATAGTCAATATGGATCGATCATTATAAGCTCACAGATCTAAAGACATAATTTATGTTAGGGTTATTTTCCCTCGAAGAAAACCCTCTTTTATGAGGAATTTTATTGTGGATATGTTTAAGAGAGTGAATATTGTATTTTTGAGAGAGGGGACCGTAAGAGAAATAAAATGGAGTTACAACAGGTGTGTTGTAGGTTGTATCCCTTCATTTGCTAGAAAATAAAAAAGGAATGATGCCAACGACCCCTTCCACAACCCACAGGTCGGAAGGTCACATGCACAGGATCTTCCCTCTTCCATTGGCCCGAAGAGCTTTCAGAAATGGCTCTTCTATTTCCCCTTTGGGAAATCTGCACCCACACTTAATTTCGAGAAATCCCCCTTATACTTCGGGAGATCAAACTTCGCACTTCTGTGAATCCGATGGTCGAGTGTCTTGTCTTTCGATCTACGAAAACCTGAAGGCAGTCAACACTTGACCCTTTCTCCTTGCTAGTTCGGATTTCTCCTTATCACGATTTCAGAGGTCACGATGTCAAACAACTCGCTCCCTTAATTCACGAAACTCGATTTGCTGAAACTCCGATGCGCTCACAAGCTTTGAACTTTCAACGGCCTTTCACTCCGTCTGGACTTCAGACTTCACGATATCATGAATCCTAATGCAAGCTGGAATTCAGGACTTCACCCCACGAAACCCCAAAATGGTCAATAGGGTTTGACTTCCGTGTCGATAGGCACCACCTGTCCACCCTGTCGATTCTTGTGGCCCACATGATCCTTTTGTCCCCTCAATACTTCGCGTTTCATGATTTCGCAAGTCCCGTTGCAAATATTATGGGACTTCAACCTACGAACCCCGAAAATAGAAATTCACGTGTAAATCCAACGACCCTTGTCAACTTGGATCTACGGTTCTGACTCTCCTGAGCTTGAACCTTTGGGAATAATCATTGTAACTCCCCTACTCCTCCGTGAGATCTGACGGCTCACGGGGCTTCACGAATTATCCACAGAGAATTCCAACAGTCCGTTCTTCCTCTGAGAACCCCTACACAAACTAAACAAGGTATTTCTCTCCACAAAACTTGTCCTCCTGCGGTCTGACGTCTCTATGCCTTCCTTCATATTTTCAAGGTGCTTGGCCTCTGACCTTCCTTCCACCCCTTTGAAGGTTCAAATTATTTTGAGCTTTCCCACGACTTCGAGTCTTTTAGAAAACTCCTGCTTTCACTCCTTGTGGCAGACCTTTAAACACATTCAAGTGTTGAATTCCCTTCGACTCTGTGCACACCTGCAGCAAAAGTCTCTCAATACTTTGCTCAGGTCCACAATTCTGAGACTTTACCCGGCCTACGCACTCCTTGCACGGCTCCTTTGCCAAACTGCACTTCTGAGGAACTGAGAACAAAAGTTATCTAGTCTGAGCTTTCAGAGGCAAACCTATGAACCCTTTGTCAACGCACTCCTTGCGGACAATTCAACTGCACTCCTTGCAAGAACTCTTTCTCAGATAGAGAAACAATTGAAACTAATTTCCCTTTACTCTCTCTCTCTCTCAGATTTCAGACATTCAACAAGAAATCATTCATACATAGCATAAAAGAAATTGCATGACAGAAAGAGTAAAACAATCATGAGAAAAACATTCAAAGATGCATACACAGAGAATATTTGAACACCATGAGTCTGAATCAAAACCTTCTTTGTATTAATCCAGAACTTCTGTACGTGGAATTCTCGCTACAACTCTCTACTTCTCTTCTCTATTCTCTCAATTGGCATAATCTCATCTTCTGCTCTCTCTCTCTTTTTTTTTTTTACAATACACAATGAGGGTGTCTATATCACGTTTCCCTCTTGCGCTCTAAACTGTCTAATCTACACATTTAATTCTATCTACCTACATTTACTATTATAAATTCCTTCTACCTACTAAGGATGAGAGCGTATCGCTCAATGTCCATTTAAATTTTACAAGTGCGCCTTCATTTAATTGTTTCATTTAAGGTTCTAAAACATTCTCAAAAAAAAAAATGCATTGGGTGCTTTTCCAACTGTCTTTTTTCTCCGCGCTGGCTCGCTTGAGATTCTCCTGCATCAAACTCCCTTGCTTGAAAATTTTCATGGGCTCCTGTCCATGAGCTCACGCACAGACTGTCCATGCCTCTGGATTTCCACTTCATTCTCCCAGCTGGCATCTTCAACTGGATGTCCCTTCCACTTGACCAAATATTCAAAGTATTTCTTTCACCTAGTCTTTTTGCTGACCCTTTTGTCCAGTATGCGCTCCATCTGCGGCTTTTCTACAACTGGCAAATGTTTTGTCCACTGGACCTCTGGCTGTTCATTTCTTGCTTCTACTTCCTCAACTTTATATGGGTACAAATCTGCGATATTGAATATCAGAGAAATTTCGATCCCATCAGGTAATTCAAGACCTTACATGGTCCGATTTTCTTCATCTTCAATTTATTATATGTCCCTCTCGGGAACCTTTCCTTCCTCAAACGTGCCAAAATCAGATCACCAAACTCAAATTGAAGTTGTCTCCTGTGTTGATATGCTCTACGCTTATATTCCTGTCTTGAATTATGCAATCGCTTCTTCACTTGGCTGTGAAGTTCCTTCATTGCTTCTGCGAAATCTTCTGCACTAGCGCTCCTAGTCGCAATCTGTTCTTAATCTCTCAATTCAGAAATTCCTCTCGGTTGCATACCATAGAAAATATTAAATGGACTCTGTCCTGTGCTTTTTTTAACTGAGTCATTATAAGCAAATTCCACCTGTGGTAATATGTTGTCCCACTGGCTGTGGTGTTTTGTCACCAAGCTTCTCAGCAAGTCTCCCAGACTTTTTTTACCACTTCTGTCTGTCCATTCGTCTGCGGATGATAAGTTGAACTAAACGATAAGTTAGTTACCAACTTATTCCATAACGTCCTCCAAAAGTGTCCTATGAACTTAGTGTCTCGATCCGAAACTATGCTCCTTGGTAAGCTGTGAAGTCGAATGACTTCTTTGAAAAACAGATTCGCAATGTGAGTTGCATCACTGGTTTTCTGACATGGAATGAAGTGTGCGATTTCGGAAAATCTATCCACCACCACAAATATTGAGTCAAACCCTCTTTGTGTTCTTGGCAACCCCAATACAAAATCCATGTTGATTGCATCCCACGACCTCTCCGGTATGGGTAACGGCTGATAAAACCCTACATTATGTTTCCTTCCCTTCGAATGCTGACAAATTCTACATATGTCCACGAATCTCTTGACGTCTACTCACATTCCCGGCCAAAAGTATGACTCATTCAATTTTGCAAACATCTTTTCGCGACCAAAGTGCCCGGACAATCCTCCACTGTGTTTCTCTTTCAACAAGTTCTCCCTCATGGAGCATTTTGGAATACACAGTTGATTACCTTTAAACAGTAATCCTTCCTCGATCATATATTCTTCCCATTGGCTTCTATCTCTGAGAATTGGATTCTCAGCTGCTTCATACGCCTCCTTAAAATCTAGATCATTCCTGTACATGTCCCTGAGATCATCAAAACCCAACGTTTTGACTCTGAACTCCTGCAATAGAAAACACTTCCTGCTCAAAGCATCAACAACTTTGTTAGCAGTACCAAAAATATGTTTAATCACAAAAGTGAAATTTTGCATATATTCCACCCATTTAACATGTCTCGGATTCAACTTCTCCTGTTGAGTCACAAACTACAATGCATTATTGTCACTGTATAAAACAAACTCCTTCGGGATCAAGTAGTGTCTCCATTTTTTCAATGCTTGTATGATAGCATAAAACTCCTTGTCATAAGTGGAGTATTTCACCTTCACTTCATTCAGCTTCTCGCTGAAGTATGTTATTGGCCTGTCTTCTTGACTCAAGACTACCCCTATTGCAAATCCACTCGCATCACATTTCACTTGAAATGTCTTCTAGAAATCAGGCAACACCAAAATTGGTTGTTCTGTGATCTTCCTTTTCAACAGATTAAAAATCTTCTCAACCTCTTATGTCCAGTGAAAAGAATTATGTCTTTTCTTCACTGTGTCCATCATTGGTGCACTAATTCCACTGAAATTCCTAATGAACTTTCGGTAGAAACTAGCCAATCTGTGAAAACTTCTCACCTCAAAAATATTCTTCGGTGATGGCCAATTCTTGATTACCTCCACCTTATCTGGATCCATTCTCAATTTATCTGCAAAAATAACAAACCCCAGATAAATGAGCTCTATCTTCATGAATGAGGACTTCTTCATATTTATCAGCAACTTCTCCTGTTGTAGCCTCTGTATCACTGTAGCCAAATGTTTCAGATGCTCTTCCACTGTTTTACTGAAAATTAGTATGTCATCTAGATACACGATGACAAATTTTTCGATGAACTCCCTCAGGACTTCGTTCATCAACCTCATGAAAGTACTCGGCGTGTTTGTTAACCCAAATAGCATAACAAGACATTCATACAACCCTTCATTGGGTTTGAATGTTGTCTTCCATTCCTCACCTTCTCTCATGCGGATTTGATGATAACCGCTTTTCAAATCAATCTTCGAAAAGAATTTTTCTCCACTCAAGCAATCCATCATATCATCCATATTCAGTAATGGAAATATGTACCTGATGGTTATCTTGTTAATCTCCCTAGAGTCAGTACACATCCTCCAGAATCCGTCTTTCTTCGGACTGGGTACTTTCGAAACAACACACGGACTCAAGCTTTCTTTGACCAAACCTTTGTCCAACAAATCTTGGACTTGTCTTTTGACCTCTTCATTCTCTTGCGGCGTCAATCTGTATGTGGCTTTGTTTGGAAAACTGACTCCTAGTATGAGATCAATATGATGACTCACACTTCTAATCGGTGGCAACGAATGAGGTAGTTCGTCCACTACTATGTCAGCGAACTCTTCCAGTAGTTCCTGAATCTCTTCTGGTAAATCATCTACCCTTGTGTTGGTCAAAACAATCTTTGGTTTCCTGACCACAATGAATTGAGGTTCTTCTTTATTCTTGACCTCTGTAAGAAGTTCCTTCCCACTCATGAGAAGTACAGTGTTTCTTACTTCAGGTTTCACCTCCTTATCTTTGATTGGAAGCAACATGTGAGTTCTCCCATTCTTCTCTAGGGTGTATGTGTTCATTCTCCCATCATGAATCAAATTCCTGTCATATTTCCATGGTCTACCTAGCAATAGATGACAAAAATCCATAGGAATGACATCACAATGTATCTTATCATTATATCCTCCTATCTTGAATTCAACTAAACACTGTTTAGTGACCGTTACCTGATGTCCTTTTTGTAGCCACAAAACTTTGTATGGGCTTGGATGATCAATCGTCTCCAACTCCATCTTTTCTACCATCTCTGTAGAAATGAAATTATCTATGCTACCACTATCCACAATGACCTTGCATACCCTATCCTTGGTTTTGCAAGCAGTCCGAAAAAGTTTGTTTCTTTGGATTGAACTCTCCACCTTCTTTTCTGGTGTCAAAAGAGATTTTTTCATCATCAACAATCTTCCGCCTTTAGCATCTTCTGCCTCAACATTCCGCCTCTGTGCTTAGGTGATGTGAGTCTCTCCACTCTCTTTCTTTTTATCTGGACACTCATAAGACTTGTGCCCATTCTTTCCACATGTGAAGCATGTTATTACTCCACTTCTTCCTCTTCCTCTACCTCTAGTACGAGGGAAAATATTATTATCAACATAATCTCATCTTTGTTCGGCATGCTTCCCTTTCTTTTTAGCATATTTCCCTTGCTATGCGGCTCCACCTCTCTCAGTTCGAGTTTGACGTTTCTTCCAATCCTCTTTAGGCTTCTAGTTTTTATCCTAGGGAACTGATTTGCCTCTGGGATGATTTCTGCCTCGGCCTCTTTGACCCTGCTTTCGGCTCAGCTTCTCTTCCACCTTTAGAGCCATCTGATAAGCATCTTCCACCGTTCGGATGGTTACCATGCTCATCTCATCCCGAATGTCGTATCTCAGTCCATTCATGTATCTGGCAACCTTTTCATCATCGCTTTCTCGATGACCTACCCTAATGTTCATCCTGTAGAATTATTCAGTGTATTCTTTCACTGTCATCAACTTCTGTCTCAAGTTCTGCATCCTTCGAAATAGAGTGATTTGATAATCCCTGGGGATGAATTTCACCTTCATCTTTGCGATCATCCTGTCCCAGCTTTTGATATTTTTCTTGCCCTTGCAACGTATGTTAGCTTGTAGTTCATCCCACCACAATGTTGCATGTCCTTTTAATCTTGTGACAACATGTTTGACCTTCTTTTCCTCTTCGACATCTTCATAGTCAAAGTATGTGTCCAGATCTGTAATCTAGTCTAGAATCTCCTCTGCATCCAGATTTCCCTCATAAACTGGAATGTCCATTTTATCTCTTGCACCCATTCTTGCAATAGCCTTAATCAAATGTTCGTTTGCGGCATCTTCAGCTGCAACTTCTTCCCCTTCATGTTTAGTCTCAATTTTACTTTCGGAATCATTAAGATCCCCAACACTGATTGTATGCCTCTATGATGTCTCCATGTCTTCAAGTCTATCGCATAAATCACGCATCTCTCTCTCCATGGTTGGATCAGTCATCTATCTACCTCTTCTTCTCAGCATTTCCCTGTCCTCTGGTGGATCGGCTGTTTGCCTGTCCCTTCTCCTTGGCGGCATGGTGAATTCTCCTTTTCCCTGCTACAAAAAGAAAAGAATCCTTTCTGGGCTATGATACCAAATTGATGCCAACGGCCCCTTCCACAACCTGCAAGTTGGAAGGTCACGTGCACAGGATCTTTCTTCTTCCACAGGCCCGAAGAGCTTTCGGAAATGGCTCTTCTATTTCCCCTTCAGTAAATCTGCACCCACACTTAATTTCAAGAAATCCCCCTTGTACTTCGGGAGATCGGAATTCGCACTTCCACGAATCCGGTGGTCGAGTGTCTTGTCTTTTGATCTCCGAAAACCCGAAGGCAGTCAACACTTGACCCTTTCTCCTTACTAGTTCAGATTTCTCCTTATCACGATTTCGGAGGTCGCGATGTCAAACAACTCGTTCCCTCAATTCCCAAAACCCGATTTGTCAAAACTCCGATGTTCTCACAAGCTTTGACCTTTCAACGACCTTTCACTCCGTCAGGACTTCAGACTTCGCGATATCGTGAATCCTAATGCAACGAATTTGGGACTTCACCCCACGAAAACCCAAAATGGTCAATAGGGTTTGACTTTCATGTCGATAGGTGCCACCTTTCCACCCTACCGATTCTTGTGGCCCACACAATCCTTTTTTCCCCTCGGGACTTTGCGTTTCGTGATTTCGCGAGTCCTGTTGCAAATATTACGGGACTTCAACCTACCAACCCCAAAAATAGAAATTCACGTGTAAATCCAACGGCCCTTGTCAACTTGGAGCTACGGTTCTGCCTCTCCTGAGATTGAACCTTTGGGAATACTCATTGTAACTCCCCTACTCCTCCGTGAGATCTGATGGCTCACAGAGCTTCGCAAATTCTCCACAAAGAATTCCAACCGTTTGTTCTTCCTCTGAGAACCCCTGCACAAACTAAACAAGGTATCTCTCTCCATGGAACTTGTCCTCCTGCGGTCCGATGTCGCTATGCCTTCCTTCATATTTTCAAGGTTCTTGCCCTCTTGCCTTCCTTCGACCCCTTCGAAGGTTCAAATTCTTCTGAGCTTTCCCACGACTTCAAGTCTTTCAGAAAAATCCTGCTCGCACTCCTTGCGACAGACCTTTAAACACACTCAAGTGTTGTATTCCCTTTGACTCTCTGCACACCTGCAACAACAGTCTCTCAATACTTTTCTTAGGTCCGCAACTTTGATACTTTACCCAGCCTGCGCACTCCTTGCATGGCTCCTGTGCCAAACTGCACTTCTGAGGAACTGAGAACAAAAGTTATCTAGTTTGAGATTTCAGAGACAAACCTCTCAACCCTTTGTCAACGCACTCCTTGCGGACAATTCAACTGCACTCCTTGCAAGAAATCTTGCTCAGATAGAGAAATAATTGAAACTAATTTCCCTTACTCTCTCTCTCTCTCTCAGATTTTAGACATTGAATAAGAAATCATTCATACATAGCATAAAAGCAATTGCATGACAGAAAGAGTAAAAAAATCATGAGAAAAACATTCAAAGATGCATACACAAAGAATATTTGAACGCCATGAATCTGAATCAAAACCTTCTTTGTATTAATCCAGAACTTCTATACATGGAATTCTCGCTACAACTCTCTGCTTCTCTTCTCTATGCTCTCAATTGGCATAATCTCATCTTTTGCTCTCTTTTTTTTTTTTTTTACAATACACAATGAGGGTGTCTATATCTCATTTCCCTCTTGTTCTCTAAACTGTCTAATCTACACATTTAATTCTATCTACCTACATTTACTATTACAAATGCCTTCTACCTACTAAGGACAAGAGCAGATTGCTCAAGGTCCGTTTACATTTTACAAGTGTGCCTTCATTTAATTGTTTCATTTAAGTTTCTAAAACATTCTCAAAAAAAAAATGCGTTGGGTGCTTTTCCAGCTGTCTTTTGCCTCTGCACTGGCTCGCTTGAGATGCTCCTGCATCAAGGAAGGATGTATCCTACATTGGTTGAACCACATATATCTGTGTCTCTATTTTATTGTGTATCTTTTATGTTTTGTTTCTGCATTTGTTTTATTTTATTACCATGCGATCTTATGTTTCTAGCAATTGGTATCGAAGAAAAAGGTAACTCGCAGGAAAAAAGGGTTCCTGGTTTGAGTGGGAGCAATAGCGAAAGATGGTAAATTTAAGGTCAAGAAATTTAATGACCAAAACTACCAATTATGGAAGATGAAAATGGAAGACTATCTATATCAGAAGGTTCTTTTCCTATTTTTGGGAGGAAAATCAAAGCAATTGTTGAGTATGAAGGATGAAGAATGGGATATTCTTAATAAAAAGGAACTGGGAATGATACGACTGTGCCTAAAAACATTGGTGGCTTTCAATATTTCAAAATAAAAAAAAATGGAGGATATGATGATAGAATTGGATAAACTATATGAAAAAACCTCGTCCTCCAATAAGGTATTTATAATGAAGTGATTATTTAATATGAAGATGTGAGAAGGTGGGTTTGTTTCCAACCATTTAAATGAATTTAATACGGTTACTAATCAACTAAGTTCTGTAAAAGTGGACTTTGATGATGAGGTTAGGGCTCTTCTAATCTTGTGCTCAATGCCATAAATATGGAACAACTTGGTCATGGTTGTAAGTAACTCTATCTCTGGTTCAAACACTCTGAAATTTGATGATTTTGTTGGTGTTATCTTTAGCAAGGAAATGCGATGGAAAAACACGCGTGAGAAATCAGGTAATGCATTGACTGTGGAGAACATGGGAAGACAAAAGGATAGAGGAAAGAGCTCAGGGAACCACGAGAATTCTACGAAGGGAAGATCCAAATCCAGACTAGGAGAGATAGAGTGCTCAAATCGTGGGAACAAAGGACATTTGAATAAATGTTGTAGAGCTCCAAAGAAACAAAGAGATGAACAACTTGAGGAAAGTAAGGAAGCAAATGTAACAAGTTATGTGTTACAAGATGCTTTGATTATTTCGTTAGATAATGTTATTGAATATTGGATAGTATATTCAAGGGCTTCATTTCATGCCACACCCCATAGGAAATATTTCCAAGATTATGTTCAAGGTGATTTTGGAAAGGTTTATGTGGGTGATGATGAACCATATCAAATTGTTGGAATGAGTAAGGTACAAATAAAACAAAAGAATGGAAACCAATGGTTACTAAAAAATATGAGACATATACCAGATCTGAGAAGAAATCTTATTTCAACAGGATAATTGTCAAGTGAAGGTTGTATATCTACATTTACAGATAAGGCATAGAATGTCACTAAAGGATCACTAGTAGTGGAGAAAGGAGAGAAGGTAGGTAAATTGTATTTATGTACCAGTAATGTTAACTCTTGTATCTCTTTAGTTTTTAAAGGTGTGGATAAAAAAATGTGGCATCATAGGCTTGGAAACATGAGTGAGAATGGGATGTAGACACTTTACAAAATAAATTTGTTTCCAGATCTTAAACAAGTTGATTTGGATTTCTGTGAGCATTGTGTTTATGGAAAACATAAGAGAGTCAGATTTCTTAGAGATGGTAAGGAAAATAAGAGTGAAAAGTTAGAGCTTGTGCATACATATGTATGGGGAATAGCTTAGGTATCATCTCTTGGTGAATCTCGTTATTATGTTACTTGTATTGATGACACAACTAGAAAAACTTGGGTTTATTGCATTCAACAAAAATCTGATGTTTTTGACACTTTTAAGAAATGGAAAGCTTTGGTTGAGAATGATATAGGAAAAACTTTTAAGTGTCTTAGATAAAAAATTGGAGGAGAATACTACAACAATGAGTTTAATGGTTATTGTTCATACCATGAGATTTGTAGAAAGAAGACAATTCCATGACCACAATAAAATGGTGTGTCATAAAGGATGAACATGACAATCATGGAAAGTGAAATGAATGTGATATTGCATGTTGGGTTTCCCTTACAGTTCTAGATATATGTTGTTGATAATGTATTTAATTAATAAATAGGAGGCCTTCAATATCCTTGGGTGGTGGCATTCGAGAGGAGGCATGGACAAGTAAAAATATAAACTACTCATTTCTGAAGACTTTTGGTTGTGAAGTATTTGTCCATATTGATATAGAAAATAGAACAAAACTTGAGGCAAAATCCAAGAAGTGTACTTTTATTGGATACAATGTTAATGATTTTGGTTATCGCTTATGAGATTATGAAAATCATAAAATCATTAGGAGTAAAGATGTGGTATTCAATGAAATGGTCATGTACAGAGATCAATTGCAGGGAAATAAACAGGAAAAGGAAAACAAAAAATACATAGTTCTTGATGAAATCAAAGAAAATGAAATTCCAAAGGTACTAGTGCTATAGCGAGAAAACCTCTCTATGGACTACACAAAGGGTCTAGAGCGTAGGCAGAGATAACCATCTAAAGTATCCTACTTTTTATCACTATCCCAACATTACCCCACAATCATACATAAAAGACAAGAGAGAGGAATCCGGTAGGCCTACCTTAAACCCCGCATCCGGTGTCGATCCCTTTGCTCTTGGTTGTTTCCTAACTGCAAATCTCCTCCCAAGGTTGACCTGCATTCATCAAAAGAAAAAAAAAACTACAAGCATTTATTCTACATATAGATTAGTGGGTTAGACATCATAAATAAGAAATGTAAACAAATCATATAAGTTTAAGACGTCATTTGGCAGGACGCAAAAAGTACTTCTTTATATTAATCTCACAAAAGTCACTTACAACATGAGACTGACACTACTCCTCAAACTTGGTCCTAGGATCCTCTTTACCATGCACCAACTACTTCCACATATTCTTCTCCTCTTCAGTTCTCTCTTAGGGAAATATTAAGGGCTTTACAATTGGGGAAAAGGGGGATTGATAAAATTAGGCAGAGTTTCTTTTCTCTCATGCTTACCTCTTGCAATGGGACCCCAACCCCTTCTTTTATAGGCTAAAAGGGATAGTAATGGTTAGGCTAACTGGATATGGGCGTTCAAGCAGTTAAGTAACGGACCAGAAACCAGTATCCTATGCAAATTTCCTTTTTTTGTGATATTATGTGAGTGTACGTGGGTTGTAGTGGCTCAGCAAGCATGTGTACACGGGAAATAATGGTGTAGGGCATGTACACCTTCAAAACAATGGATTTTAGAAGAGTTATTCAGTGATGGATTGGCAGAGATAGAAATTTTAGATTGCCTGATGCCAGGTATGCATGTCTCGTGAAATTTAGGGTTATAACAGATGCCCCCTAATGTGTGAGGTCAGAAGCGCATCTGATGGCCTAAATACATT
The DNA here is from genome assembly GCA_009831015.1 of Picea engelmannii. NCBI lineage: Eukaryota > Viridiplantae > Streptophyta > Pinopsida > Pinales > Pinaceae > Picea > Picea engelmannii. The sequence goes on from ML783779.1 coordinate 473,267, forward strand.
ACAAATATTCACCACTGTACGATGCAATTTGATGCAAACGCACTCCTCAGAGCACGATCGCCCTCACCAGGACCTTCTTTTTCCCAAGCCCGAAGAGCTAAATTGCTTCTTCCAATCCCTTATCGGGACTTTTCTGCACCCACAGGATGCTCCTCCGACGATCTCCCTTTACCTTATCGGGAAATCGGATTTCGCGTGATCACGAATCCTAAACTCACAGAATTGAGTCTTATAAATCCCTGAAACACGATGACTATTCGTCCATAGGAAATCGATGCTCACACGGTCGTGAGTCGCTGCTTCCAGGAATCTCTGATTCCCGAACTCCGATGCCACCTGTCCTCTGTGCTGTCGCCTGGACCCCACGCTTCCTATTGTGATTGGTAAATCGCGTATCAGGAATTCACGATTCCTGTTGCACAATTTCACAGCCCTTTCCAAGTGTCAATCCCCGAAAGGCGATGACACCTGTCCTCCACGCAGCTTATTTGACTATGGGACCATCGCGTTTTGGGATTTCGTGACTTCTCCGGTCGTGAGTTTCTCGCCACCGAGAATCCCGAAATGTCGAACCCGGACCTCTGGGATCTCATGCCATGTGTCCCCGCTGTGATCAATGGCTCCGATCCTCTCGGGAAATCGCTAATCGCGATTTCATACATGAGACTTTTGTCTCTGGAATCCCCGATTCTCCGATGAGCCGAGTCCCGATGACTCTCGGGCTCTTTCTCTGCTCGTTCAAGCTTAGACCCTGCGCAACTTTCCCGAGATCTAACGGTTGATGGGACTTCGCTGGTTCCTCCTACAAATCCTGACCGTCGATTCTCCCTCTTGAAGATTTCTTGAGAAGGCTGAATGTTCTTTCTCAAAATTTGTTCTCCAACGTCTGTGCTAGAAAACCTTGCTCGAACCTTCTTCGATCAAACTCTCCAGTGTTCCTTTTCAACAATATCACGAAGGTGCTAAACCTCCCGAGCTTTTCTTCTCTGACTCTTTCAGAGGATTTGTGCGTACTCCTCGCACTCGACGTTCAACAACTTCTCAAGTGTTGAATCCTTTCGACTCTGCGCACTTTCTGCAACAGCAGTCTTCTATCTCCTCTGCTTGGATTAACAACTGAGACTTCTCCTCCAGCCTGCGCACTCCTTGCATGGCTTCAACAACTCAAATCCACTTCTGGGTGAATGAGAACAAGAGTTAAACTATTGAGCCTTCATCGATGCACTCCTTGCGGATGAATTCAACTGCACACTTGCAGGAATCTCCTGGCTCAGATAGAGAAACAATTGAAACTTATTCTCTCCCTCTTTGAGACTTCAGTTTCGAAACATGAAATCACATGCACAACATATACAAAACAAATTCATAACCAGAAAACAAACATTCATGATCATAACATCAACACACAGAGAATAGACACATAACCATGGATTTGAATCAAAGCTTTCTTCTATTAATTCAATATTTGTACATGGATGTTCTCTACACAGTTCTCTTCTTGCTCTTCTCTTCTTGCTCCTGAATGAATGTTGGCTTCTGTTACAATGTACAAGTGAGGGTGTCTATATACGTTTTCCCTCCTTCCATCTAAAACTGTCTAATCTAGAAATAAATCCTACCTACTTGCATTAACTAGATTAAATGCCTCCTTATCTACTTTAGACAAGAGCGTATGGCTCGAGGTCTGATACAACATACAAAGGCACTCTTTCATAAATGGTGCATTTATATATTGGCGCATCCTCTTGAATGAGAATTCAAAAAGTTTCGGCTGTACTCGACCAGCTGTCCGTTGTCTTCACGTTGTCTCGCTTGTTTTGGGCGATGCTCCTGCATCACAAGTGAGCCTAGGGACCAGAGTTCAGGAGGTGCCATCTACAAAATAACAATTTGTCTCACCGAGGCGGGCATAGCCATGCTCAGAATGAAATAAATTCATGGTTTCCAATCAAATACACTGCATATCCATGTCATATAAGTATATAAAGTGTATCCGCGAGTAGTACACGACAAATGTACATATCAAAAATCAAAACATATACAAGTATAGTATCCATCTTCAAGAATCCAATGATGCCTGATGGTTGGATATGAGGTCTTTAGAGCTCGAGAAACAACATCAAAATCTTCAAAACTCGGGTAGAAGTGTAATATGAGTGTACGACTTCACTACCCAGAGGTCTTCGATGGCTCGTCGAGAACAAACAAGAGGATCTTGATGATCAGGCCTATAACTTCATTAATTTTGAGCAAGGATTTGATTGGTCTTTCAGGGTGGTTGGGCATGAGGGAAAGAGAAAAATTGCAGAAGGGACGATTCAAGTTTAGTATGACTTCCCTTGGACAAAAGAATGACAAAAGATGAGACTCGGGGAGCATGGAATTGATACAATTTCATGATGTAGGAGGCAACACGAACTCTCCAAATGTTTATATAGGTAACCAAATGGAGGAGGACACAACTCTATGTAGCAATAAAAAATTCCTAAGGTCATATTGAATTCTAGAGCTTGACGAACAAACCGAAGGATATGATTTTTCCAAAGGCGAATCATTGTGCTGTCAACAAAAAGAAAATACTTTTCCCTTCCTCTTTTGGGGGTATATTTTATTTTTTTGTCTTTTTCAATAATATCAAAAAGTTTTTTGAAAAAGAATAAAGAATGATATGTTACAAAGGAGGGTCGAGTGTCACATACATACTAATTCCAACCACAAGGAACACATTGATGCTCAGAGAAAAGGGACATATGCAGGAAGAGGACACTCAGGAAAAATCCTCCATGGGTCAAGGTGTCAAGATGCAGAGGCAAAGTGCTACAAGGATTGCGTATAAGGCATGATTTAGATGGTTCAGTTGAGAGCAAAATGGAGCCAGTATTAGGCCAAAGAAGCAGGAATGAAAATGTGATTAATAAGACACAATGATAACATCCTTTGAAGTAATTTTAACGAGCCCAGAGAAGGTAAGCTCGACAATTTTTCATTTTTAGGGAGTCTGAAAAAAAATAAAAGAATACTCCACTGGGGTACCTTTTCGAAGGTAGTCTAGTCGGTTCAAAAAAGGGATAAAATAGCATCGAACAAATGTCTATTCAAAATCATTTTAATGAGTGTGACAAAGACAATATCACTCGACAATGTTTTCATATTTAAGGAGTCTGAAAAGAGCTTAACTATGGACTCTGTAAGGGATGTTCTTCTGGAAAAATTCAACGAGTGTGAAGAAACGAGGTCACTCGGCCATATTCTCAATTTTAGGGACTCTAAAAAAGAGCTTAACTATGGACTCTATGGTTGTTCCTTTTCCGTAAGTTTAGTCCCTCGGGCCCAAAAAAGGGTTAAATCTATACCTGAGAATACTCTTCTAGAGAACTGAGGTTCCTAGAGTATACCTTTGCTCGTAATTTTGACCATCCAGATTGAAAAGGGGTAATCTACTGCCTAACAAACGTGCCTCCAAATTTCAGTTTAGCGAGCATGAAGGGAAACAAGATTGCTTGGAAATATTTTCATGTTTAGAGGGTCTGAAAAGGGCTTAAAATAAGACCCATTAAGTTACTTTTCTCAGTTAATCTAGATGATATCAAAAATCATAAATGTAGTCTCTCTGAATGTTGCTTTCAAATTTCAACGTGATCTTGAAAGAAAACAAAGCTTTCTCATGCTCGACACTTTGTGGGTCGATGCCTAGCTTCTCCTCAGGGGAGTAGTCCACTCCGATGAAAATATTCTCCACTACGCCAGGGGTTCTGGAGATATCTATAGATATAGTTTTAGTGATGGTTTCCATATTTCCTTCAGTGTAAACAATGTGCATAGCCAAAGGATTGATAGGATAAGCCTTATCTCCAGTCATAGTCAGAGTGAATTCACCTGCTTCAACTCTTCTTAACTCTGGTTGGAAGTAGGATCTGTGATGAATATCATCCCAGGGTTTTTCTGGACTAGTCATCACCTCGTCTGAGGGAAAAACTAAGTCTAAATAATCAGTATCAGAGAGGTAACCTTGATCCCATGTAGGCTTGAGAAATGGATCCAACTTCTGTGCGGGAGTCGGATTAGGGCCGACGGAAGCTTACTAAACTATAGAGTATGCAACTTATGTCACGAAAAAATCTATGGACATGCCACGGTGCCCTATCCCTCCCATCATGGTTGATGGGCAAGGAAGAGTCCACAGATCATTAAAGTAAGTCATGCGGAACAATGAAATTTGAAAGATTTTGACCCTAGGCTGGTCGGGGAAAGCTGACATGTAATGGAAATTGTTGGTTAGAGGCACGTAATCAAAAGTACCCATCAAAGGTGGGCACAAACCAACCCCTACATTGATGATGTTGGGTTGAGGTTTGTAAATCATTGGGACCGTGGATACCCACGATGAAGGGTCAGGACGAGAGAAGGATAACTAATCAATGGTTATTGGCCCTTGACCAAGTTTCGAGGAACACTTGGTCATATTTGACCATTTTTGGGACTTCGACAGCCTGTCAAATATGGAGCGCTAGATGAAGCAGAGACCATGGAATATCGACCCACTTTCAGGCTCCTTTTTGGGTTTTGGGACAATGTAATGGGAAGGGGATGTCAACTCCTAGGTTCACCCATGTTTAGGACTACTTTTGTATGTATAAATAGATGTCTAGGCAAAGTAAGTAAGAGGACGTTAGGCTATCTATGTGATATAATCTAAGTTCTAGTAGTTCTCTTTGCATGACTGTAGAAGGGTTACAGAGCTAAGTGAAAGTTATTATAGAGATTAGAGAAGGCTTTGTGCTACAACGTAAGGAAGAAGGATCTAGCGAGCTGCGTAGATCTTTTGTCCTATGCACAGAAGGATTTTTTGTGACTGTGTGTTGTAACCAATTGAAGACATTAATAAAGAAGAAGAGTTGGTGGGCGTAGCCCCAGTGTGGGGGTGAACCACATACATGATGTGTTTCTCTGCTTTGTGCGATGTATCAATGTGTTTCTATGTGATGAATGTTAGATAGATCTGATGTTGCTTTGTGCCTAATCATGTGGATGAATGCTAGATATGACATATGTGGATGTGCTTAGTGCTTGAATCTTCTAGATCTAATGTGTTCCTTCTATGTTAAGTGTTATTAGATGATGGATCTGGCTACATACTGCGATACTCTGTAATTAGGGTGTGTCTGCGTTGTTACTAAGAACTGAATATTAATTTCTAAGTTCTCTGTTAAGTGTTAAGAATCATATATATCTGTCCCAGCTAAGGTTGCAGACATCTGAGTCCTGCAACCACTCCTGCCTCTACCTCGGGCGAAACTTCATCTACTTGGCAGGTGTTGCTGAAAGAGCTGGTAGTTAGGGTTTTGTTGGTGCATTGTTGTAGCATGGCACCTTGGGTCTACCCCTGTGCCAACAAATGGTTTCGTTGCCAGGAACTGAAACTGTGATTGTTGGGAACTGAGAAAGAAGAAGCTTTGTGCAAATATTCTTCTTGAAACTTTGGAAGCTCTGTACTAAAGAAGGAAGGACAGATCTGAAGAAAAGAAGTTAGATCTGAACGCTTTGTGCTCTAAGAAAGGTTAAAGTGGAAGTTTCTGAAGAAAAGAGGTCAGATCTATAGAAAGAGGTAAGATTTGTAAGCTTTGTTCTCTGATAGAGGTAAGAATAGCTAAAAATTTTTAGATATGGAAGCTTTATGCTCTGTAAAAGTAAGATAAGTGGAAATTTTTATTTCTAAAATATGGATATAGGTATGCTTGACAGAGACTATCCTAGCTTGAAAACTAGGGTATTGTTAGATGAAAGAAGGTTTGATACGAATAAATCTAGTAAGAATAATGATAAAAATGTTATACCTATGCATAGAAAGAATGTTTGGACTAACCAATGGATGCAGGATCTTAGAAAGAAATTTTTGCAGGCTAGCTACCATGATCTTAGTGCATAGTACAGAAGAGGTTGGGGTTCATTTATAAGAAAGAGAGGATTAACCCTATGTTATAGTTGCAGAAAACTAGGCCATGTAGCTAAGGAATGCCCGGGTGGAAGACCTAGTTGCCTCTGTTGCAAAGCTTTGGACCATGAAGTGTTGGATTTACCTAGAATAATATCTAAGCTTGAAAGAATGAATCTAAATGAAGAAAACCCTAAGACAACTCTAGAAATAGCCGAACCTCAGAAAGAATCCGAGAAAGTATTACTACAGATGAAAGAGACCCTGAATGACCACCGACATTTTAGGTTATTAGAGATATTTAAAGAAAAAGAATGCATCGAAGTAAGAATAAGAGTATTTGACATTGTCTGTGTTCTTGATGAAGAAACACCAGTGAACATCATGCCAGAGAGAACTTGGGAAGATATAGGAAGATCTGCTATGATCCCTTCACTAAGAGGAATGGGACTCTTTAGAGGAAAGCTGGTGACCCTATGTGGAAAGCTCACTCAGATATCTATGAATGCTAATGGAACTTCGACAGAAGAAGATTTTGAGATTATCAAGTTTATTGAGGACAACGCCCTGTTTACTATGTTACTTGGAAAACCTTGTATTAAGAAAGATCAAGCCAGAAAGAAAGAAGAATAAAAAGTATTAGAACAATAGAGACAAGAGTTAACAGCTTTTACGACTAGAAGGATTGCGTAGTTGATTGAAGAAAAAGAGAACAGATCAAAGCCACTTATTGTTAAAGGCCCAGATGTTGAAGCTGAAATAATGTCAGAAGGATCACAGAAGACCGAATCACATGTCCCAGAAAAAGAAGAATCTCAGCAGCGCGAAGCACCGATGTTCAAGGAAAATAAGAATCAAAATGGGAAGAGAATCCCCAAGATGAAGCTCACTGAAAAAAAGGCTAGGAAACTAAGTAAAAGGAGAGATAAGATCGACATACTATAGAATATTTTAGAGGGAACCTTGCAGAACGGGAAACTTGCAGAAATTGAAATTTTTCGAGATATCAAACCAGCGACATAGGCCACTTCGTCGAGGCGAAGCAATATAGCCATTGGAAGCTAATATGACCTTTCGAATATCTCTCTGAATGGGTCGAAAAGAATTGATGGTTCTCCATTAGACCATCAAACCGCACCATAACAGACAGAAAATGAGTTAATGGTGCCTCATACCCATTACAAGCAGACTACTAACTTTCTTACTTAGTCCATTGTGCCACGCACCGAGAATACCAGTTGCTAACTAAGAACTTGAGCCCACAGCCTGAGATTATTTTTCACTGTTATCATCGCCTTATTCCTATACCCTCCACTACAGTTTATGAATCCAGTTCACACACGATCTAATCGACCCTGAGCTTGTATGTTGGACGAGCTCAGCGCAGTAGAGAAATCAGTCGAAGAATTTTCGGTTGACTTAATGACTAAGAGAGTCATGTCGGAAAGAATAATGTCTACAGGTGTGCAAGCATCCTCAACAAGAGGAGTCCAAGCTTCTCCCTCAACTACTCATTGAATAGGACCTTCCCAAACCATGACAGAGACAAGAACAAAGCACAGAGACGACATTTTGAATGCCAATCTTATTCCATGCATTCTACCGACTTACATACCACCACTGAGTGATGGGATTAACCACGATAGTTTATAGAGAGACTTAGAGTATACTTTGATCACTGCAAACCTTCTAAAAGGGCTACGCACAGTTCGATCTGTTCAAGACAAGCTCACAACGTTGAAGTTTAGTGACTTCAAACTCAGCGATAGGAAAGTCTACAGTATGCTTTCCCCACACAAGTATCTAACGAAGACAAAGGGAAAGAACTCGAAGATCGTCCCACAGTCTTGGAGCCAGAATCTCGCGCAGTCTACATTGTTGAATGTTATGAAGATCTCACACTTTGGCAGATACTAGGAGGTGAATGCATGCATAAAATTGTTTCTATATTGATACCACGGAGGATACCTATGGATAAATCGATGCATCACTGTGGATCTGACCTTGATCAATCAGATCAAAGGGCTTAGCATGCAAGGCATTGACCCACATGAGTTCTACCATGGCAAGATCTCTGACCAAGCATTAGCGCAAAGAATTAAGGAAACCTATGGCGATGTCGAGAAGGGAACGCAAGACTACAAGGTAGCCTCTATCTAAAGTGGTGCAGTGCGCCTTTCCTATCAGCTGATCGCGAGCAAGTTATTTCGTAAGAATAGACCAACTCAAGTGTTGGATTACTAAGAGAGGGGATGAATCAGTAATAACGTAATTATAATCCTTTTCTTCAAATGTTATATCAATATATAATTATTATCCAATAATGAGCAGTAATAAATAAACAATCACACACATACACAGTACACCAGTGTTTTATGTGGAAACCCAAATCGGGAGAAAACCACGAAATGTTTTTTCTTATATGTCTTGAAGAATTACATTCATTTAAAGCACCAACTTCCTTTTTTTTCCAGCTACAACTGGAAGGAGGCTCCAACCCCCTAGTTTCTTAGGCTACAACCTGAGGGAAGCTCCAACTCCCCAAATCTCTGGCTACAACCAGAAGGAGGCTACAACCCCCAATGTTCTCCGGCTACAACTGGAAGGTGGCTACAACCACTTGTCCTTTCCCTGTCCTACCACCCTGAAGTAGAGGTAGAATGATGGAACCACTGTCACACTATCACTGTGAGATATATTGTTGTAAACCTGTACTAATAAATCAGAACCATGCATCAACCATGCATCAACCTATAATCAACCTATACCATAAACAAGTACATCAACCATGCACCAACCTGTAATCAACCTGTACCATAAACAAGTGCATCCATCCATGTACCAAGTGTGTTCCAATCATGTTTCAACTACTCATCAACTATGAATCATCAATATGTACCAACATCATCAACTATACACTTCATATATGTGTCAAATCATCAACTACTTGTCTCAACCATGTACTCAACATGTGCCACAACCAAAATTCCTCATCAATTTCATCATCCAAATATGATTTGTAGCTCTCTAATAGACCTGGTGTATATGATCAAATTCCTGCAAACCTTCCTTAACTTTAAAAACAAGAGACTAGCATTTTCATCAAACTTTTCTTTAGTCTCACATGCCTCATTTTGGATTAGTCAACAACCCTAACTTGAAGTAATCATAACTTTGAACTTTGAACTTTGAACTTGGGTCCATTACCCAAACCTGGGGTCTCTAACTTCTCATGGCCATAACTCTCTAACCGTGAGGAATTATGTGACGTTCCACATACCATCGAAAATGACATGACAAGAACTATCCATCTAGGATATTTTCCCTGAAAAATTCACTTTTCTTCATCTCATTATTCCACAATTAAGCATGGGGTCTCTTACTCCACAAAGCGTCTTCCCATGAGGGCTTTCACCATAAGGGGACCACTTTGGAGTTTATCCATATTTACTTCTTATCAACCACGAAAAAAAAATAATGAGTCATATTTACATCAAACACTATTGGGTCCATTACCTAAACCTTTTTTCTATGGTTCTTTCTTCAAGGGTTGACATCAATGACAACCAACCTTAATCAACAATCTCCCCCTTTGGCATTGATGGCAACACTCTGATGCAACACTGAAATCATATAATTCATGCTCCCTGTTAAGAACCTGAATAGATCTACAAATATAATCACCACAAATACTAAATAGATCCACAAAGCAAGGTAGAAGAAACCACACTTTATTATTACCAAACCCTTAAGGTGGGGCAACACCATACAATGGATCCTATTATGGAAGGGATCCTCTCTTGTTCACTTGTCTCTTTGAGGGGGCTTCCTCCTATTGAGCTATCGCTCCAAATACAATACTTCTCTTCATGTCTCATTACATTGCTTGAATCCATTTATATAGTGCTACCATCACCTAAGAACATTCTAGAGGAGGAATCTTCTAGAAGTAGAACCTTCTAAGAAGTCCTCTTACATTTATTATAT
>ML783779.1:502760-543409 GCA_009831015.1 Picea engelmannii
CATGCAGTTCATCCATGATTATTGAGTTTAGATCTGATCTTTCTTCTAGTGTTGATATCTTAGGGTTGAATCTCATAGGAAGAGATCTTAGTACCTTTTGAACAATTACAGATTCTTCGATTTCTTCTCTCATTCATTGTTTCATTGACTCGTAAGAAGTAGGCTACGATATCTTCATCTTCCTTCATTTTTAGTTGTTCGAACTGACCTCTGTAAGTTTGAAGCTTTGTTGTTTTGAATTTTGAATCTCCTTCATAAATATTTCGAAGCTTGTCCAAAATCTCTTTAGCAGATTTACAATGTGCAACTTTGGTGAATATCATATCACTGAGACCATTCAAAAGTGCATTTATGGCTTTGGAATTATTCTCACTGAGTTTCACTGCTTTGTCACTTGTTGGTGGAACTGTTGGTGCTGTGTATCCATCTATAATTGATTGTCAAACTTGAAATCCTTGTGCCTGTATATATGCCTTCATCCTTATGCTCCAAAACGCATACTTTTGTCCATCAAATTGCGTCATTCCATTTTTATACGAGTTGGTACTCTCCATGATCTACCTTTCAGTGGTTAAATTGATTTCTGAAGGAACCTTCTCTAATACCAATTATTGGATTACTGAGAGGGGGGTGAATCAGTAATAACATAATTATAATCTTTTTCTTCAAATGTTATATCAATGTAGAATTATTATCCAATAATGAGCAGTAATAAATAAACAATCACACATACACAGTACACCAGTGTTTTACGTGGAAACCCAAATCAGGAGAAAAACACGAAATGTTTTTTCTTATATGTCTTGAAGAATTACATTCATTGGAAGCACCAACTTCCTTTGTTTTCCAGCTGCAACTGGAAGGAGTCTCCAACCCCCTAGTTTCTCAGGCTACAACCTGAGGGAAGCTCCAACTCCCCAAATCTCTGGCTACAACTAGAAGGAGGCTACAACCCCCAATGTTCTCCAGCTACAACCACCTGCTCTTGCCCTATTCTGCCACCCTGAAGTAGAGGTATAATGATGGAACCACTATCACACTATCACTGTGAGATATACCACAGTAAACCTGTACCAATAAATCTGAACCATGCATCAACCATGCATCAACCTGTAATCAACCTGTACCATAAACAAGTGCATCAACCATGCACCAACCTGTAATCAACCTGTACGATAAACAAGTGCATCAAACCATGTACCAAGTGTGTTCCAATCATGTGTCAACTACTCATCAACTATGAATCATCAATATGTACCAACATCATCAACTATACACTTCATATATGTGTCAACTCATAAACTACTTGTCTCAACCATGTACTCAACATGTGCCACAAACAAAATCCCTCATCAATTTCATCATACAAATCTGATTTGTAGCTCTATAATAGACCTGGTGTATATGATCACATTCCTGCAAACCTTCCTTAACTTTAAAAACAAGAGACTAGCATTTTTATCAAACTTTTCTTTAGTCTCACATGCCTCGTTTTGCATTAGTCAACAACCCTAACTTGAAGTAATCATAACTTTGAACCTGTAATGTATAAAGATATGAAACTGATACAAAATTTTCTTCAGTGTCTTTTATGCAATTCCTCCAAGTGGCACTACTTGTAACCTCTTAGAAAAGGAGTTATAGCAAAAATGGCATACCTTGTTGAATTCTGGCTTATTCTAGAGAGCGACCTTGTAGAGCGTGCCCCACACAAAATATTTGATGAAATGATCTGAAACTATTAAAAAACATACCAAATACTGTACCCTAACCATCATATTTTGTCTCACTAAATTGGGATCTGTTATGAAGAAGTTATGACATTTTTACCTGAAACACCTGATTATGACTAGTTTCAGGACTAGCCACAAACCCTATTTTCCACAGAGTGTAACTCCCTAAATACAACGACCCACAAGCTGAATTTTTAACCAAAGATACTTGGATATGTTTTCTCACTTTAATAGAAATTTTAGGATCTGAGTCATTATAGAAACAAAGTTATAGTGAAAATGGTGAGATGACCTGAAAATAACATACCTTAGAAAGCACCATCAAAAGAATTTATCCTTCCTTGCATTTTGGCCTTCTTTTCTTCACTTTCCTCAGAATTTAGACTTAGATATCATTTTTATACCTCAGACACCTATAGATATTCAATATTCTCAAGTGTTATTCAAATGAGAGAGCCTTGCCTCTTATTTTTACTCTCCAAGTAGCTTCCTTAAAAACATCTTATAGGTCACTTGGCCCCACTTTCCTTATTTTAGGGTTGGGTCCACTTCTAATTTATCCATTAAAATTATTATTGAAACAATTTATTTTGTATCCACTTTGAATTATAATACACTCATCAATTCACTTTATTATTTACCTTTTAAAATCTCTTAAACCACTTTGATTACTTTGACCTTTTGGGGCTTCTAGATGACATATGAGGGTCCTCCAACTTTGTAAGACCATAACTCACAAACTGTGAGGAGTTATGTGATGTTATACATACCACCAGAAATGGAATGACATGTAATATACATATAGAATAGTATTATCTAAAAATATATCATAACTCATACCATTACCCATCAAACAAACTTGGGTCCATTACCCAAACCTGGGGTCTCCAGCTTCTCATGGCCATAACTCTCTAACCGTGAGGAATTATGTGACGTTCCACATACCACCGAAAATGACATGAAAAGAACTATCCATCTAGGATATTTTCCCTGACAAATTCACTTTTCTTCATCTCATTATTCCACAATTAAGTATGGGTTCTCTTACTCCACAAAGGGTCTTCCCGTGAGGGCTTTCACCATAAGGGGACCACTTTGGAGTTCATCCATATTTACTTCTTATCAACCATGAAAAAACAATAATGAGTCATATTTACATCAAACACTATTGGGTCCATTACCGAAACCTTTATGCTACGGGTCTTTATTCAAGGGTTGACATCAATGACAACCAACCTTAATCAACAATGGATCTGACCTTGATCAATCGGGTCAAAGGGCTTAGCATACAATGCCTTGACCCATAAGAGTTCTACCATTGCAAGACCTATGACTGAGCATTAGCGCAGAGAATTAAGGAAACCTATGGTGATGTCGAGAGGGGCACGTGAGGCTACAAGGTAGCCTCTATCCAGAGTGGTGCAGTGCGCCTTACCTGTCAGTTGATCGCGGGCAAGTTATTTCGTAAGAATAGACCAAGTGAATGGATTCGTGGTCGACCTCGCAAGGAAGTGTGTAGAGGGATTACAGATGAACTAGGCACAATACCTTGTCAAACAACTAGATATTGATTGCAGAGAAGTGCAAGACCAAGGGTACGACTTCCACTTTAGTTGGCTTCTTATACTGATCTCTTTCATTGTCTGGGAGCTACCAGAAGGCACCACGTTCCTGGATATAGAACCCTTCAAACCACTGGACACAAAGTTTTGTACGTTGTGGTGTTCCAGCAACATGAGCAAATAGTGGCAGTGCGAGGCTGTCTTCCACGCCTATTATAACCAGTTGAAGATTGCAATCCAATCTACACTGTGCATCACCCTGAACACACTTTATAGGTTTAGACCCTTGATGAAGTTCAGCGTGGACCTCCACTTCACCTACATTACAACACGCACTGATGAGCATAAACAAAATCTCCATTCATATTACAAATTGATAGAAGATGATTTGGAGGAGATTACCAAGGAATGGTCGGCATACCTCCTTGTTCCAATGGACCCCGTAGATATGTCTGATGTGGATAGCCCTGAAACTATGCCGAACACACCTGGACCAAGTAAAATGAAGAAAAATGACGAAGTGCATGATGTCCATAGCACATTGGTGGAGACATCTTTGACCTCACCTGAGCAAGGAGATGATGGTGGATAACTAGGTGGCACAGAAGTCAAGCAAAACAAAGGCGAAGTTACTCCGCCTAGAGACAAAGATGATCCAACTAAGAAAAGGAAGGTTACCCCTTTGGCCTTCGTCTCAAAATAAATCCAGAGCCACCAGGGATACATTTAAGACTACCCTCACCTCAGACGACTTCGACTTCTTAGTCGTTGCATTGAATGATGCTTCATTGGATATCACGAAGAAGCAATAAGCAAAGCAACAGGAGATATTCAGCTGAATCAAGGGAGAACTTTGAGAAGTGTAGCAGGAACTACAATCCAGCCACACTGTTTCTATTGCACCCTTGACAAGTGGAAGAGAAGAACCATAAGATGAGCCATCCCAACTACACCAGATCGCCAATAAAATTGAATCTCACCTTTGACGAGCTCAAGAAGAGACAGCGCAAGCTACCCAAGCTTTGGCATAGGCACAGAAAGATATGCTAGAATAGCGCAGTAATGCAGAACAAGAAAAACTAGCTCTTAAAGAAAAATGGGAGGAAGAGAAAGAAACGCTACAACAAGACAGGGAACAGTTTCTCTCGGAGAAACTCGAAGTACAAGAATGAGTTCACAGAGAACTTTTCTCTATGACAATCATTGAAGTCCAGATAGAAGAATGAGTCCCAAAACAGGTGGCACAACTGGAAGGAGTGATTCAGCAACTTCAGCAATGCATCATAGACCTGGAACTTCGCACGGTGCCTAAGACACCTCAAGAAATAAGAGATCTAAGAGAGGCCACTGCTCGAAGCGCAGTTGACCAACTAAAATCCTTTTCCTTGGAATACAAGCAGCTGAGCTCCAGAAGCACCCAGACGTATGAAATCCTTGCAGAAAATCCAGAATTACAGGCGTTAGAGTCACATCTCCAACACACACAGCAACAGACAGACACGTTACAAGCGCAGCTAAAGGCCTTGTCACCAATTGAGAAAATGAAGAGGTTTCCAAAGCAACGCATGACCCAGCAGCAAGTATGCACACTATAGAGTAAATTCATGGAAGTAGCTCAACGACTTAAACTAGTGCAAGAAAAGGCATGCCAATTATTCACCGAACTTGAAATCCAAGGAGTAGAACTTGAAGAGGTTGTGAGTACAGCAGAACAGTGCCTCGAAGGACCAGTCAATGATGCACTTATTCAAGAGTTCACTGAGCAAGAAGTAGTACCACTGCAATATATCAAAGTAGCTCGAGCCAAGCTCGAGGCATTCGAAGCAGAATTGCTTAGACCAGAGTGACTTGAGACAGGTCACAGGTGAGTGTTGGGGGCCTGTTGGCCCTTGACCAAGTTTCGAGGAACACTTGGTCATATTTGACCATTTTGGGGACTTCGACAGCCTGTTGAAGATGGAGTGCCAGACGAAGCAGAGATCATGAAATCTAGGCCCATTTTCAAGCCCCTTTTTGGGTTTTGGGACAATGTAATGGGAAAGGGATGTCGGCCCATGGGTTCACCCACATTTAGGCCTACTTTTGTATGTATAAATAGATGTCTAGGAGAAGTAAGAGGATGGTAGCTTATCTATGTGATATAAGATAAGTGCTAGTAGTGTTCTATGCATGACTGTAGAAGGGTTACAAAGATAAGTGCAAGTTATTATAGATATTAGAGAAGGCTTTGTGCTACAACGCAAGGAAGAAGGATCTAGTGAGCTGCACAGATCTTCTATCCTATGTGCAGAAGGATTTTTGGTGACTATGTGTTGTAACCAATTGAATACATTAATAAAGAAGAAGATTCGGTGGACGTAGCCCCAGGGTGGGGGTGAACCATGTACATGCTATGTTGCTCTGCTTTGTGTGATGTATCGATGTGTTTATATGTGATGAATGTTAGATAGATCTGATGTTTCTTTGTGCCTAATCATGTGGATGAATGCTAGATATGACCTATGTGGATGTTCTTAGTGCTCAAATCTGCTAGATCTAATGTGTTCCTTCTATGTTAAGTGTTATTAGATGATGGATCTGGTTGCATACTATGATACTCTGTAATTAGGGTGCGTCTGCACTATTACTAAGAACTGAATATTGATGAATATTAATTCCTAAGTGCTCTGTTAAGTGATAAGAATCACAGATCTATATGCCAGATAAGGTTGTGGACATCTGAGTCCTACAACCACCCCTGCCTCTACCTCGGGTGAGACTTCATCTGCCTCAAAGGTGTTGCTGAAAGGGCTGGTAGTTAGGGTTTTGTTGGTGCATTATTGTAGCATTGAACCCTAGATCTTTCCCTATCCCAACAATGGTCATGATCCGACCCTCATGTGGGAACAACAAGACCCAAAAAATTGTCGCGACCACTGCTTGCATAACATAGGTCCAACTCCTTCCTAACAAGAGATTGTAGTCGAGAGACATATCGACCACTTCAACTTCGACGCACACGGCCTTCCCTCCTAACTGCATGGGAAAAGAGGGAATGATTCCATGTGGTTGGAACGATCGACCATTGAAAGTGGTAATAAGAGTAGTTGTTGGAGACAAAACGTGTTGGCTAATGGCCTTCCAACATGCCAAAGACATCATGCATGTCGAGGTGCCCTCATCCACTACCGTATGGAAAATGTTCCAAGTAAAAAATTTCGTGGTATAAGCCACTACTATTTGAAACGCTACGTGGAAAGGAAGATGAGGTTTTAATTCGATCATATCAAGCATGATCGTTCCTAGATTACAAGTCTCAACAGATCCTAAAGCAGCTAACAGAGCCTTTCTCTGGGAAGAGCAACTCTGGAGGACTTCCAAAGCTGAAATCACACAAGGGGTTTGTGACAAATGTTCGACCACAAAGTAGTTATGGGCGGCCCTTGTGTTTGGGTTGTGAGAAGGTTTCTTAAATTCACCTTTGGGGATGTGTGTTATTATTTCTCCCAACTTCTTCTCAATTTGGAGAGGAAGAGATGGGTTTTCATCTTATTTACCCTTCTCAGGGGTGTTTGGCATTCCGTAGTTGCATGTCCTAGTCGTTATGTCAATGCTACCTTTCATCATGTACACATTCGAGGATGAAGTATTAATCAAAGATGGAGGGGGTGACTGATCGACCCCTTCCACACTTGAAGAGGCTTGAGATAAAATTTTCCCATGCGGAAATGGATTCGTTAACACAATAAGTAGTTGTTGTGACAATAACTTCTGGGCCTCCGCAAGTCGAGGGCACCAATAAGTCAGATGGCCTTCCTTGCAAATATTACATGGATACTTCGACTTCTTCTTTTTAGTGTTTCCCTCGCCAAAATTATTGGTAGGTTTCTTATCCCCCTTACCCTTCTTTCATTATTTCTTCTTTCCATCAAGTTGTTGGGTGGCCTTCAGGTTTGTCGATTGCACACTGTGTACATCCAATGTTTGAGTAGGGGGAGCAGCCGAACCCATGGTTTGGTTGGTCGTTGTCTGTTGTATTTCCAATTGTTGCAATTGATTTGACAGCTAATCAACGAGCTTTGTTTGTGTTGAACCTATAATACCATCGACATGTGGTCCAGATATCTGTTTGTTCTTGTCAAGTATCAACCATGGTGCATCTGGAAAAACTTCATAAAGTAAACCAGACTAAGAGTAAATCAGTTCTAGTTGTTGGGCTCTCATTATCATTTCTTCCTCTGAAAAAAACCCCTGAGGTTGCGACATCTTTAGATAACTGAGGTACTAAAGACTTAAGGAACCAATCTAGTAGGAATGCTGGTGGGACTGGCACTTTTATCAAAATATTTTGGCGTCTCCATTCTCAAATGTGATCTGAGATATGGTCTGCTTTTGTCTGCTCAAAGTTGGCCAACAATTCGATGTCGACATCATATCTCATAGGTAATTAGAAATGGTTTAATAAATCCATTGCCAATTCGTCGAAGGAAGAGTATCTTGAGCGGTCGAGCTCGATGTACCATTTCACTGCACTCCCGATGAGAGTGAATTGAAACAACCGCAACTGGATGGAATCATATCTCAAAGAGTTGGACGAGCACCATAAATGGAATGTAGTCACATGATCACCTAGATCTTCGTTAGGCTTGGCCTCAAACTTTGGAATGTTTGAAGTCAACTTGGTCAACATCGAAGGCCAACACGGATCGTGACAGATGGGGTTGTTTAATAACCTTGTCAAGTCTGGCAAGTGCAGTGTTTCCATAAACGATAATTTGGGTTGTTGATTATAAACAGGGAAATAAGAGCCTGGAGTTTGGCTGGCACCAGGTTCCTAGGAAAAGTTAGGTTGTTCGTCAGGGTTTTGTTAATAACCATGGTCATGACTAGCGTACAGATTTTGCGCTTGTTGAGATGTCATCGGATGACTCCCATAATATGATGTAAAGGGTTGGGCTTGTGTCACATTCCAAGGATTTTTGGAAGGGTTTCCCCCTGTTGATCTAATGGGCATAGGTGTTGAGCCTTACCTGAGGTTCCATTGGCTATGACAGGGGTTTCCCCTGGTCGGCATCCCTGACAAGGGAAATGATCCCTGCCATGGATTCCAAGGTCCTTGTGAGGAAGGAATTCCTAAGTTTTCCCCATGTGCAGGAATAGTACATTGTACAATATGTTGTTTTCCATAACCGGGGTTTCCCTCGGTCGAGATGGTAGCTGACGAGAAAGAATTGTTACCAAACGCGTTGAACAAAGAGAATGGTTTTGAACCTATCAGTATGGTATAAGTAGGAAGTCCATGACTACCTTCTCCAAACGAACTATAGTTTACGTTCGGCCCAGCAGAGTGTTGGTGAGTGTCGCCGAGCGAAGGGAATGAAGGAGGTATATGACCCCCTCTGTAAGGGAAATCATTATAGGGAGATGAAGTGCTCCCCATGGATCCTTGTAGAGGAGCATTGGAGCTCCCTTCCCCGATATATAATGTCTATAGAGTAGAGTGGGAAAGGATAGTGCTCATACCAAAGCCAAGCATCTTGTATGAGAACAGAGGGCCTGTCGCACTCTAGGTGAATGGAGCAATGATCTCCGCCATAGACGAAAACAGACAATTTCCCAAGATAGAGGCAATCGAGACCATAGTGGTTTGGACCAACAATGGTTGGTTAGGAGGTGGAACACCTCCTATAGTGATAGTCGTAGAGGGAATATGAGTATTCCCTGAAGCAGTAGTAACATGTGTTTCCATCACTGTTTGTGACACTACCTGCCACTTGTAAGGTTGAACCTGTATGATGATGGGTGTTAATAGATCAGTGATTCGAGGGTTATGCAGACCAAGATCTTGTGCTCTGAGGTTAGAAATGATTGGCTCCTCCAGAATCGAATGTTATCCTCTTGGATATGAGTCGAACATAGTTTCTCGTGACCTCGTCACCTCAAAAGACCCTTTCTAGTCTAGTTTTCACCTTAGTGATGGCGGGGGAGGCTCAATATCAATCGAAGGCAGGCCCAAAAGCCTTCACAACTGGTGGATCTCCTGATCCTCCAATGTGTGAGAATATCAAAGACACACTAGGGATTTCTATAATCATTTAAAAACCAACACACTAGAAAAAGTTCTTATGAGATAAGACAAGGAGATCACTAGCTAGTTGGAAGAGCAGTTACAACAGCCAACACTAGAGAAACTTACCAGTGCAAGTGAATCTCAAATACAGAATCACCCTCCAGGTATAGTCTACAAAGTGTGGCCTGATGTCTTCCCTAGGTACCGTGGTATACCCCTGCAGTCACCTGTGTAAGTCACTAATGATAAAAGAAACTAGGTTTCTAGCATGCAAACAATCACCAAGCAGGTACAGTCGACAATTGGGTGGACTGCAATGAGCAGGGTATCAAACCCAAAACCTATCAAGGGTATCGAAAGCAAGTGTTCTGGAATACGACTGAGGACGTTGAATGAATTTGAGACCCAAAAAGCTCCGTGGAAAATGCAATCAATGGAATCCCAATATAATCCCTCTATATGTGGTCCCCACTATCCTTGGTCCAGCTTTGGAGGGGTTATCTCCGCTACCTTTCCACACACAACCTCCTGTTTAGCCCCTGTGTTAGAGGGGGGTCCTGAATAACTTTCACGGTTACTGGACTTTCAAACACTCCCTAGCTTAGACTCTTATGTTTGTTTTTATAGTCTTGAAGAGTTTCCTCTCCAATCCTAAATCAAGTCTCTAGCCTAGACTAAATTGTTGAACCCTTCAAACACAAAGTCTAATAACTTTTAATTCATAATTAATTTTAGTGGTTGTATTAAGTCAAAAGGAATGAAAGTGAAACCAGTGGTGTTCTTTAAGAGACGAAATAGAAGAGCATAATATGATACTAGAAACAAAAGTACTTATTTCTTCACAAATAAAGATTTGCCAATTTAAACTATTTCACCAAACTTTTCCTAACTACTTTTCTCAGATATTGGAAAAGAAAAACTCAAAACAAGATTTCTCTCGACTACGAGCTACTTAATTTCCTAAGCATTCAAGTAAAGAAATTAATAAAACCTTCTTTTTCCTTGGTAAATGAAGAAACTAACCTAAACTACTTTACCAAACAAAGAATTGAATTTTTTTTTTTATTGTTTTATGCTTCAAAACAAGAAATTTGAAAATGAATTCTTTTCTTTTCTTCCAAAGAAAAAAAAAAGGGAAAAATGACGAAAAGAAAAGACCAAGAAATGAATTCAGGCCCAAACGCAGATCGCAGGGAGTCACTGACAATACCAAATAGGTAGATCAAAGCAGACTCACAACTTGTCTAAAAACCATATTAAAGAAAACACAGGAAATATTTGATGAAAAGAAATCTAAATTGAAGTCAAACCTAGGCTACATACTACTATAACAGAGACCAGTATTAGATCAAGAAAACCCCTGAGGAGTGTGACTCCTGACAGGGAAGAGGATAATTGCCTCTTCTTTTTACAAATGTTTTCTCAACAAGCACGCTACTGACAGTTCAATAGATAGTGTATGTATGCGGGTTGTCCAAGGGTAGGGCGCGTATGCACGCGTTCAGGCCCACTACAGGTTGCATCCACCTCTATGAATCTTCAAAAAAATGAAAAAACAACAGTCCATCATAGGCAGAGAGTACTGGTATGGAAGACCAACATCCCTTTATGACACAGAAGCTCACAGAAACTCAGAAAATAGTAAATTAACCGATTCAAAGAACCCAAAAAGAAATATCCCCAAATACCCTTGTTGTAGGTGAATCCCCCTGCGGACAAGTGGATTCCCTCTTGGTCTCTAAACTCCTAAGGCCAAGACAAAAGGTGCTTAACATGGGCACTGACTTCCTTTTATATCTAATCAAGCTAATGAAAGAAAGAGAAGGAGAAAGATATGTACCTTATGAACGACGTTTTTCCTTACAAAGTCTAGGTTGAGCTTCAATCTTGAGCTCCTTGATAGGTCCTAAAAAACAAACAAAGATACAATGGACTTCCTACTCTACCGAGATTATCTCAATCATAGATCCATATACTAAGGACAAACTTATATGGAACAAGTACAAATTTGAAAGAAACAGGCCAAGCATTGATTATATTAATGAGAACAAGTAAAAGTACTTACAATCCTTTGAATGAAGGTGCAACATCCTCTTCCAGTTCTCCTTGTCCAACCCCTTTGCTCAATCAATCTCCACTGATGGATTTGATGGCATCTTACTCATGAGATAATAAATTTGATGTGATTCTCCCACTTCATTCTCTATCAATACCACTTATAGGATCATAATTTTGGTATCAATCTCAATTTTCATTCTGCCTTTCACCATGAGAAGGCCTCCTTATATAACCTTGGAGGAGTCCAACCACTTGAGAGATATTTGGGATGAGTTGAGGATTCCTCTCCTTCAGTTGAGGATCTCCCCTAAGATCATGCCTTGACCATCTATTCGAATCCAACTACCTTCAGGATTTGAGGGACTCTTCCCTAATTTGCCTAAACAAACCCAAAATTTTCTCAAAAGAGGGTAGCACTCCCCCTTAAGGGTGTACAAGGTACTCAAGCACTCCACCAAAGAGGCTCAGGGAGTGTCAGCACTCCCTGATAGTGAGTAGGGGAGCGTTCCTCTCCAAAATGCATTTTTTGAGTGGTTTTCTCAATGAAAAAGGACTTGTACTTCCTGCCAAGTGATTTTTATTCTTCCAAACCATCCTTTGAGGTGTCTTAAGTGTCTTCATGATGTCGTTATGGGCACAACATAGGAAATATGGTAGCATACTATTTTTGACACTTGCAACACTTAAAGTCAAGATGTGACACTTGCAGAAAAGATGCGACACTTACAACACTCGTAATGACGACACTTGTGACACTATCGAAGTTAGTAATTTTGAGGTGTAACAACCCTAGAGGCTTCCCTAGTATGGTTGCTAATTCTGCTATAGAGGGAAAACCCCTCTACAGACTACACAAAGGGTCTAGAGTGTAGGTAGAGCTAATCGTCTAAAGTCTCCTACTTTTTATCACTATCCCAACATTACCCCACAATCATACATAAAAGACAAGAGAGAGGGATTCAGTAGGCCTACCTTAAACTTTGTGTCCAATGTCGATCCCTATCTGCTTGGTTGTTTCCTAACTGCAAATATCCTCCCAAGGCTTGTTGGCATGTTTTACAAGTAGAGTATGCTTGTCATTGATGGAAAGTACAACAACGATGATGGCTTGAGTACAGGAAGGATGTGCAGGCAGGCACCAAAAGTCTTTTGGGAAGACGCTATAGAGCAAGCTCGATAAGATCAGAGTATGTAGCGATGGATCTCATTGAATATTTCCTGATGAACATCAGATATGAGCCCGAGGTCCGACCGGTGTTGGATCCAAGAGAACTTACACACTCTTTAATGAGCAAGGTAAAATGAAAAACCCCAAAAAATCACCTCAACAAAGACTCCATTTTAGAGTTTCGGTTACCAGGAGATGGAGAAGTCAAGATTCGAGACTCTCCAACACAGGAGTCTTGAAGTTGTGAAATGCGAAACCCCAAAATCATGAAATAGGCACATCGCTCGAAGTTTCGGCTACCGGGATTTCGGTTACCGGGAGATGGAGATGTCAGAGACTCACATCATCAAGAGTCTTGAAATGCCGAAATGTGAAAACCCGAAACAGGCGCATCGCTTGGAGTATTGGATACTGGGATTTCGGTTATCGGGAGATGGAGATGTCAAAGACTCACATCATCAGTAGTCCTGAAGTGTCGAAATGCGAAAACCCAAAACAGGCGCATCGCTTGGAGTGTTGGATACCGGGATTTTGGTTACTGGGAGATGGAGATGTCAGAGACTCACATCATCAGGAGTCCCAAAGTGTCGAAATGCGAAAACCCAAAACAAGTGCATCGCTTGGAGTAATGGATACCGGGATTTCGGATACCGGGAGATGGAAATGACAAAGACTCTCATCATAAGGAGTCCCAAAGTCGCGAAACCCAAAGTCAAGAAATGATAAAGACTCCATACTGGAGTTTTGGATACCGGGAGTAGGAGGAGTCAATATTGAAGACTCTTCATTAGAGGAATCTCAAAATAGAAAAACCCGAAGTCGCGAAATGTCACAGACAAGCTTTGTTTTGGAGTTTCAGGCACCGCGACATGGAGAGTCAAGAAACTTTACCACAGGAATACTGAAATGCCGATTCACCGAAATGAGAAATGATGGAGTATCAGACCATTGATCTGACTCCATTTCAGAGTTTCAGATACCGGGAGTTGAAGTGTTGAAACACTTCACCACAGGAGTACCGAAATGTCGAAGTGCCGAAACGCGAAATTGTGAAATGCAGTTTTTGAATAAGGCTATGGTCATAGCCATTGGTCACATCGACGAGAGATAGAGGAAAGAGATAGAGAAACCAAGCTCCATTTCGGGGATCGCAACATGGAGTGTCGAGAAACTTGATCACACAAATCCCAAAATGTCGAACAGAGAAATGTCGAAATCAATGCAAGACTAATGAAAGTCATCCAATGGTGCAGAAAAGTCTTTGAGTAAACAATGATGATGATCCTTCAGATGATGAAGACAGTGACTCCTCTATTGAAGATAAACTAAAGGACTTCATACTTATGTCCAAAGAGGATTATGATAATAAAAACACAGGGAGTGATGTTAATGAAGAAGAAGTTGTGGTTGACATGGAAGGAGAACTTATCAGTGCACTAGAAGAGATTGATAGACTAAGAATCAAGAACAGAAAGCAAAGACAATCGTTGATACAGTTCAAGAAAGATAGTAAAAAACCTAATGAAGACCTTATCCTACTAAAAGTAGAATTAGAAGAGGTAAAGAAAATCGAAGACATTCTGAAACGATAGTTATCAGAAAAGAACGCAAGATGTGAAGCATTAGAACAAGAAGTAGTGAAAACTAGGAAAGAGATGGAGAAGTTTCAAGCCTTGTATAATCATAATCTGTCAAGTATCAAAGCCTCAGAAGGATTAGCCACCATCCTGAATCAGCAAAGGAATCCAAAGTTGAAAACCAGTTTGGGTTATGAATAGGGATCAAGTAGTGGCAAGCCAAGAAATGAAGAACCCATCAAGTTTTTCAAATGTACAACCAATAACAACAACAAACCTGCAAAAACAAAGGAAGACAATCAACCGCCCAGGACAAGTAAGGAAAAAGATGCTAGAACTAAATCTGTAGAACAAAGAAATAATGCGCTCACTGCTGAAAGACGTCATCAGCATGGAAGAAATTGATTTGCACAAAGAAGACAACCATTTCCCAGGTACAAAGAATTTTTCCATGGCTATTGTTTCTACTGTTCTAACTTTGGTCACAAAGCTGTAAATTGTTCCTTAAGACTTAGACACAAGCAATTAATATTTCAAAGGAATAAACACTTCCCACAACAAAGAATGATATAGCCAAGTATCAATCCTTCACAGACTGCAAATTGCCAAATTAAGTCTAGGGACATGCAACTAAGGAGGCCAAGAAATAATCAACAGTCAATGTGTAGACAACACTGTAATAATAGGTTTGATCTATTGAATAATGAGATTGAATGATTCACCTGTCATAACTTTGGACATAAATCTATTGAATGTCGGTTAAGGAACTATGAACCAGATTCGAAATCCCCTACTGAAAATGTCAAGTTTTGGAAGAAGAAGGAAAGTGACAAGTGTGGATTAGTATTGTTCGCTCAAAGAAAAAAAAACCCTTGGTATATAGACAATGGATGCTCAAAACACATGGCGGGAGACAAAGGCAAGTTTCTATCTCTAAGTGAAAGCAAATCAGGAAACGTAACCTTTGGAAATGATGCTCCAGGGAAAATAAAGGGCAAAGGGATGGTGAGCTTAAGTAATGGAAAAGGAAAAGCCCAAGATGTTCTACTTGTAGATGGGATGAAACATAATCTTCTTAGTGTAAGTCAAATGTGTGACAGAGGATGTGAAGTGGTGTTCACTTCCAAGGACTGCAAGATAAAATCTGTAACCTCAGGACAAGTGGTGCCCAAAGGCATAAGGACAGAAAATAATGTATATGTGCTAAAATAAAATAGAGAAGAATGTCATCTTAGAAGACATGATGAAAGTTGGTTATGGCATAGGAGACTTGGACATCTAAACTTTGACCACTTAATCAAACTCAAAAAACTCGAGGCAGTAAAAGATATTTTGAGAATATCAAAGCCCCAAGATTCAATGTGTAAACCCTATCAAGTAGGGAAGCAAAACAAGACACAGTTTAAGTCCAAGAGCTTTACTTCAACAGAGAAACCACTCCAACTAGTTCATATGGATTTATGTGGACCATCAAGACAAGAAGGCATAGAGAAAGAAAACTACTTCATGTTGATTATCGATGATTGCTCCAGACTTACTTGGGTTGCCTTTCTCAAGGAAAAGGCTGAAGAATTTGAAAAGTTTAAAATATTTAAGGCTTTAACTAAGACTCAAACAGGCAAGAGGTTAAAGGCAGTAAGATTAGACCGGGGAGGAGAGTTTATGTCAAGAGACTTCAAGGAATTCTGCGATGAGCATGGGATCAAGAGAGAATACACAATCCCAAGAACTCCACAACAAAATGGAGTTGTTGAGAGGAAAAACATAACAGTGCAGGAAATGGCCAGGTCAATGATGAATGAGAAGAACATTGGCCAAACCTACTGGGTAGAAGCAATACACACAACAGTCCATGTTCTTAACAAAGCTCACCTCAGACCGCAAAGTGACAAGACACCTTATGAACTATTGTTTGGGAGACATGCTTCAATTAAACACTTCAAAGTATTTGGGAGTAAATTCTACATAAATAATAATGATGAGAACTGTTAGTATCCAAACACTAAATTTTCAATGTTCTCTTTGTTGCAGGAACAAGGTTATTCCCGTAGCACCAAGAAGTGTTGTTCCTGAGCACTGGTATTGTAAATGGAAGAAGTAGTACTGATATTTTAACTCACCTCATTAGAGAGGAGGTACAGGAAGGTTGGAAGTTCTTATTCCATACACCCTTGATGTATGGCTATGATGCCTTGATTGAGATAATTTGTCCTTTAAAGGATAATTTTTATTAAAGGATTTGCCAAATTGTTCCTCAGGTTTCA
The DNA here is from genome assembly GCA_009831015.1 of Picea engelmannii. Classification (NCBI taxonomy): domain Eukaryota; kingdom Viridiplantae; phylum Streptophyta; class Pinopsida; order Pinales; family Pinaceae; genus Picea; species Picea engelmannii. The sequence continues at coordinate 519,172 of ML783779.1, forward strand.
TTAGCCTTTGCGTAGGGTTGATTTTATTATAAATTCCACCAAAAAATTTGGTTGTTCCATAAGGACAGTCTCCAGTCCTCGAAGCCATGCACTTTTAGTCATTCAAAACAAGGGTTAGACACAAGTCACATAAGCCAAACAAGCCAAGCACCAAGACCTCACTCCACATGCCTCATGTAAAGGCTATGAGAGCATCGATAGATATAAAAGTTGATAGTTCTGAGATCCCAATGCATTGGGAATTATGTTTTTGAGAAAATATTAAAAATATAATAAACATAGACAAGTGTACCATGTCGAGATTGCAGGTGGAAGAGAAGGTGCAGATGTTGATTCAGAGAATCTAGTTTCTTGCAGAGTTTGCAGGTGTCTATGGAATCTGTTGCCTTACAAATGTTGTCATCAACAAGTTGCTTGTTTGAAGTATCAACGCCAGAAAATTGAGCTATGACTAAATGAATGGTGTTTATTGCTGCTCGAGACCCATGCATATGAATGAAGCCACACCAAAAAGTCCTTGGGATTTCAACAATCGTATTCCATGAAAGGTAGCTATTACACACAAGCATATGGCGATGCAGTTGTTGGTCAAGACTTCTAATCATGCAATAATCCAAATAAAACAACTATATTTGTTAATGGGTTAGATCCAAATGTGATGGATGAAGATCTTAGGCCGGTGTTTTGGGCCATTTGGAGAAATTGTGTATGTGAAAATATCGATGGGAAAAGGATGTGGTTTTCTATAGTTCACTAACAGGTCCTCTACTGAGAAAGCTTTGAAAAAGATACACAGAGGAAGACCCCACAGGAAGGGATTTACATTTCTCTATGTGTCAGATGAGGTTGGAACCTGTACCTGCATACAAACACAAGTTAGCACCTACATCAAATCGCAACACAGTATTCAAATCAAGCATCAATTGCAAAGTTCACTAAATTCACATATTCAAATACCAAATGGTAAGTCCGAATATCAAATGACCATTTGCAGGTAGAAGTTGAATGCCAAGGGCCAAATCGCATGATCTAGTCAACGAAGAAAGCTCAAATGCTCACACAGAAAATGCCCAGGTGTCATGGTGAATTCCATAGGCCTGAATAGATAATGCCAACAAAATACTAAAGCAGCGTTCACACATAAGGTGCCAAGGAGCATGTTGCTGACAACTGTCACCATTGGTGTTACACATTATTTTCATCATCCCTATGACTGTTAATGATGTAAACCTATTTGATTCCTTTAGAGGGGTCAGTGGCCTGAGTTCCTGAAGAGAGAAGGAAGAAGAACTTCTTCTGAGAAAAGAAGTTGCATTTTCCTATGTAAAAACCTTATAAAAAAGGATGTTCGCAGGTTTCCATATAGGCAGGGTGCAAGAATGCCTGATTCTCGCAGGTTGCCCCATAGCTGGGTTGCGAGAGGTTTGCAGGTTTCTCTATAGGAAGGGTGCAAGAATGATTACACGTGGGAAAAATAAGCATTTTCTCGAATCTTCTAGAAGGAGAAACTTTCATGGTGAGGTGGCATCCGAATGGTTTGGATCTTACTCACTTTCATGATTTAGTGGGATCATCCTAACCTCCTCACCTTATCCTATTCAACTTATAAAAGGAGAGGAGCTCTCATGGAGAAAGTTAGCTTTGGTTAGCTTTGGTGCTTTTGGGATTAGCTTGGATTGGATTGAGCTTTGGAGACTTTTAGCTTGGCTAGATGAGCCACTTTGTCAGGATAGATTGTGAATATTATCAGATATGTGCTCTTAGAATTCTTGGAGTGAAAGTGTGTGGGGAACAAAGGATAGTTGGAATGGACCTTGCGACATCAAGGCCATGGTTGTAATCTCTCTTTCACATTTAATATGATACAGTAATATGATTCTTTCCTATAAAGCTTGTTGTGTTTTATTGTATGATTCCTTGATCACATACATAGGTTTATATTGAGTTTATGTTATTACTATCACTTTGGTTGGTTGCGTTCTTTTGTAGGATCATCATTGTATGAGCGTTGGAATGGAGCTAGGATGGCGATGGCGAGAGGAAGAGACATTTAAATGGTATGTCACCCATCCTTCTTTAGTTATTAAATTCAATATTTAAAACTTAAGGAAAGCGTCATGTTCTGTCCTGTTTTGTTCTAGATCCAGGTGGATCTAGGGAGATCTGTTAGTGTCCGCACCTACCGATTAGTTCGATAACAAAATTGGCAACTCCATTGGGGAATAGATTGTTTCCTAGTTAGTCTATTTTCCCTTTCTTTGATTTCTTGTTTTCTGGTCTCTGAGTCTATGGGAGATCCATCCAGACTCTCTGGATCTGAAAGTTCACTCAAATTTAGTCCTTTTTCAAATTTTTTCTTGTTTACAGGCATTCTCACACTGTACCCTTTAGTGGCCTATGAGAAACACCTAAGTTCGCACCCTGGTGTTAAGTCCGATGCGAACCCCTCGCAGTCAACCTTTGTTCATCTTGTGAGAATCTTTGATTCTTGCACTGTAATACGCTGACAGCCTACGAACTTGTTTGTAAATTTTTTTGGATTGGGTCTTGTCATTTTTTGATGCCCAGTTTTTCTTTGATCAACTGGATTGAACTTTTCGAGCCTATATCGATCTGTTTACAGTCTACTTGACATTCTTTGAGTTGCTTTTATCCATATTTTCTTTGTTTGGTTTTGAAGGATTAGTCTCTTTCTTTGAGTGTCTTTCAATTACAAAGCGTGTGTTTTCTTTAGAATTGTTTAGGGAAAGATCAGATTTCTTCTGAATGGTTCGCTTTAAAATAAAACTTTAGTTTGGGTTTCTTTGTTTTAACAAAGTTCATTATTGCTTGTAGTGAAAATTTTGAAACAAAAATATTTAATTTCTTGCTTTATATTAGATTGGGGGAGTCCTTGCATTTGAAGTAGCGAAATTGCATGATTCTTGGCATTTTTTTTATCTTAAATTATGAAAAAATTTCCCCCTCGTGGCTGGGGGGGGCCATGAATCGTGCATTGGTGTTTAGTACCTTTTTCTCATTTCTTGAGAATCTTGATATTGATGAGTTTAATATATTTTTGGACATCGTGCATATGGGAATGATAAATGTTTTCTCCTTCTCGTAGCATAGCTTTCATCAAAATGAAAAAATTGCATCTTCATATCTTTGCATAACTTTTGAGTCGGTTGAAACACCATATTGTCCATGCCATTTTCCTTTTGAATAACAATAGCCATAAAATAAAGCGCTTATAAAAATTGATTAGACATTTTTTTGTTTTCTGGTAGCAAACCTACATTAGATTAGTTGTAGGGCTTTGGAATAGGTGTGAAAGATAACTTTCCAAAGTTGCAAACAAACATAGAATCTTGAGTTAGGGAGTGGTTAAATCCACTTATTACATTTTGTCCTGGGAAGCCCTTCTAACACAAGGGTCAATAACGAGGTCGCATTAAGAATGGAAAAGTTACTCACCCTGTTTTATTGGTCTTGGTGTAGAGATTATGTGTATTATGGGGGTCACTTCATAGGTATACCCACAATGATGAGTGGAAGCCTTTCAAGTTGATTTCGGGCTAGATACCCCGCCCTTGCACGTGGATCATACTGTCGATTGTTTCCCTAGGCATCACTGTAGTAATTGGTAACCTTAGTGGCTTATCTCTCTAGGTTCTTCACACGAGGTGACTGTGGAGGGGCAAGTCTTCATGGTACCTGGAATTGATGTTGGCCAAAATCACTCGGGCTCCTTGGAGGGTATACCCACAATTATGTGTGGGAGCTTGCACCAGGGTGTAAGTCTGTTAAGCAGGTCGTCAACGTAACTTTTCCACCTGCTCTATCTTAGCCCCTTCTTACATTGTCCCCACGAAGTTGGATTTCATCACCAAATAGTGTGCTCATTGTGAGAAGGTTTTGTTTGTTTGCTTGCTTCCTAGATTTTTAGCGTGTGTTGTTTGTTTGCCCTAGCAGACTCTAGGTTGGATTTATTTAATGGCGTCAGTTCCTAGAATGACCAATGAAGGAACCCCTGCTCCAGGGGAACCTTTTGTTTTTTCTTCTTATGGAAACATTGGTCCTCCTCACATCGCTACTTTGAGCCTTCCAGGTCTCACTATTGGATTACTGGTATGGTTGTTTTCCAATCAGGTAATCCCGAATGAAGTTAGTGCTTCAGTCACAAGAACTTCCCCCCAAGAGCATCAACCTCATGTTGATCCTTCACCTTCTTCACCAGTAAGGTCTTCACCTTCTTCACTTGCAGTGTCGCCTTCCATTTCATCTTATTCGTCGAGTGAAATTTCTGAAGCTAGTAACTCGGTGAATAAGAAGAAGAAGAAAAGAAAGATTAAGAAGAATAAAGATAAGTGAGGGTCAAAACCTCCAACCACTGTAAAACATGTTGGAAAAAAACCAGTTACTGTTGATCATGCTGGGAGTGTTGATGATGTCAAGATCACCCAAAAAACCTGTAAGCCCAAGTACCCTTGCAGGATTTGTAAGGGTAGCCATCTTCTTAAGGATTGCCTTGGTCTACCCAAGGTTATAAAAGCATGGTCTACACATCCTCGCCAACCCATGTTGTCAGCCTCTGAACAAGATGCTAATGACTTCCCGTCAACTAGTCACGATACCATTGGGAAGAAGAAAAGTAGAGTCAAGTTCCTGTGCATGTTATGCAAAGGGAGTCATCTCACTCACCTTTGCCCTTGTATGGACGAAGCCTATAAATTACTGGAAGACATGACTGTTTCACAACCTCAACTTCCAGTTGCTTACCGTAAGCTTTCTCTCAACCCTCCAATAGCTGATGGAATGACCACTCTGGTCCCTTCACCGGTCAATTCGGTTGATCATTTCATCAATCTAGTCACGTCCTTAGTTGAACCAATTGACAAAGTGGTTGATCTGATACCTTCCTCGGTCAATCCCACTCTCCCGTTAGAGAGTGTCACCCAAGTGGTCGATCTGTTTCCATCTATCGACCCCATTCTCTCCTCAGAGAGCGAAACTAAAGAGGTCGATCCGATCCCATCATCAGTCGATCCTACTCTCCTGCTAGAGAGTAAACCCAATATTGCCCATGTTTTTCTCGTTGATATAGACTCTGTCGTGTTAGGGGGTATTCCTCCTTCTCCCGTGAAACTCCCTCCAAGTAATGAGGCCATCCGTTTTGATTGGGGTGTGATAACTGGACCTCATATTTCCTCTCACGTTCCTTTCCAGATTACAGTATAGGTTTGTGGTTGAGACGTTCCTCAGACACTGATAGATGAAGGTTCGTCCGTTATTATTTTGTCCTCTTTTGCTTGGAAAGATTTGGGTTGTCCTCCACTTGTGTCGGTTACGCAGAATCTATTATCTTTTAACAAAAGAACTAGTCAACCTTTAGGGACCCTTCCTCAGTTTCCTGTAACTTTGGGAGGGAAAACTGTCTTAATTGATGTCATGGTAGTCCAAGACCCCTTGGATTTCTCTTTACTCCTTGGGCAAGATTATGTCTATGCCATGAAAGTTATTGTGTCTACTCTTTTTCGTGTGATTTCTTTCCCTCACGATGGACGGGTTGTGACTGTTGATCAACTTTCATTCATTGACCCCACCTGGATTGCCTCCCTGAATGGTTCTTATATGCAGACGGTATCGCCCCCGCCACAGGTCAATTATGTGGTGTTGTCGCCCATGGCTTCAACTTCTGATGACTTAGATCCAGTAGTTGACATGGTGATCTCTTCGATAGGGTTGTTAGAGCCTGATCTCTTTACTCCTGTCACAACCCTCGACATGGTGTCCTTCCAGAGTGTATTTATTCCTTCTAGTGAAGACCTCTTGGAAGCCATGACCGAGTTTTGTCCCTTGACATGGTGTCCTTCCAGAGAATTGTCCTCTTGGAATCCATGATCAAGAAGAGAGATTCCGAGGATAGTTTTTGCATCTCTGAGGCAACCTCGTTAAAAAATGAAACAGAGGTCTTTGAGCATGGTTTTTTTATTTCAAGCTTGTTAAAAAATGAAACCAATTATGAGGATAGTTTTTTGTCTCTGCGGAAACCTCGTTAACAAATGAAACAGAGGTTACGAGCATAGTTCTTGTTTCTGTGTCAAGCTCGTTAAAAAATGAAATAGTTTTCCCCCCCTCTGTTTGAGTCAAGTCCTTCATCTAGTATTTGAAGCTTCATTTCATTCTCCTTTGCAGTTGGATGAAACGAAGCTTGGGGGGAATTTGCCTCAGCCTCTAGACTTCATGCTGAAGTTGAGCTGCTAGCTTCTTAAGTTGGGGGCTAAGTACCAACCATCCCTGTGTTATGCGTTGGGAAGTCACAAGCATAGTTTTATATGGTTCAAGCTTGTGTAAAAATGAAACCACTTACCTCAAGCATAGTTTCCTCTGATTCAAGCTTGTGTAAAAATAAAACCAGGTCCAAGCATAGTTTTGTTTTGTTTTAAATCTTGCGTAAAAATGAAAACAATCCTGAGCTTAGTCTTTGTTCTTTCTCATGCTCGTAAATACATGAGAATAAGTTACCGAGCTTAGTCTTTGTTCTTTCTCATGCTCGTAAATACATGAGAATAAGTTACCGAGCTTAGTCTTTGTTCTTTCTCATGCTCGTAAATCAATGAGAATGTAACCGAGTATATTTTTATCACTTTTTCGGACTCATAAAGGTTATACTAAAAAGGAACCCCCTGGAGTCCTCTTTAATCTCTTTCAGACTCTCTAAACATGAAAAGATTGCCGAGCGACCTTGTTTTGTTCACGCTCATAAAAGTATTTGAATAAAATGTTTGATGGGTGATAGTTTATCTCTTTTTTGGTCTCATCAGACTATTTTACGAAAAAGGAACTGAGAGAGTTCTCTTTTTAAGTGTTTTTCCAGACTCTATAATCATGAAAAACCTTCATTTTTTCTATCTTTGGACTCGTTAAACAAACATTGAAAGACCCGTAATGGGACCGAACCACTCCTTCCTAAGGTTCGTTAAACATACTCTGAAGGATGAGCTTACATTTCAAGCATATGTTATCCTCCTCAAGCTTGTGTAAAAATAAAAGGTACTCGCCAGAAATGGTGGGGAAAAAATTGGGAAAGAAATGTATCTAAACCTGTATTCTGTGGACGAGTCACTTTTGAACATGACACCCTTTCACTCGCTTTGTGTCTAGGTTGGAAAATACACTTGTCTCTTGATCATACTCCTTTATAAGATTACAAATTGGTCTATGATCCTTGTTGTTGATTCAGTGTTTCCAAGATAGTTGTCGTGTCGTCAATATGTTCAAAGAGAAGTTCAACCCGGAAAGCCTTCTATTGCGATGGCCATTTCTGCAGTTTTTAAGCCTTCTATTGCGTCGACCATCCTTGAGTCGGTCCTGAATCACTTGTTACTCTGATCTACATCAAATCTTGTTACTTGTTTCATGTCATTGATGTGGGATACATTAAAGCCCTCCTGTGACGAGTCTTTTCCTATCGACTTCAACTCATTATCCAGGAATTAGACTTTGAAACTAATTGGTACCTTGGAACTTGCATGCCTCAATGGCAAGTTTCCTCGCTTTCAACAGTGGGTTTTTTTTTATTGACCTCTGATCGAGAGATTCCGCCGAGTGTTCGACTTCAGTTCATTAATTCACATTTGTTGGATTGTACCAGTGTACCTTAGGAGTCATTGACATTAATGGTGATTTCCCTCGCACTTTTTAATGGTATACACTAATGACCGGTAATCAAGTGGTTTCTACCATGTTCGACTTCAACACATGTATTCACATGGTTAGATTCATACTATAGAGTGGTGGAGATGAAGACCCTAGATATTTTTTGATAGATCCAGGTTGCATTGGAGTATATTCAGTGTACTATTGCATAGATCCACATTGTATGTCTAGTGGCTATGTTCAAATTTGAGTTTTTAACACATAGATCCACAGTGTATTTTTGGTGGCTATGTTCAGATTTGAGTCATAATGGCATGCATCCACAGTGTATGTTTGGTGGCCATGACCTGTCTTACTTAACATGGATCTTCTCACGTCGACATTTATGCTTTGAGTCATTTGTATTCTGAGTATGGGAATGCCTACCTCAGTGATGATATTTTATTGTACTGTATTTCCTTGTTTGTTGGCAGGTTTCCGACCGACTGTTCCTTGTTCCCTACACACACTCGTAAAAGTATTTCAGCTATCACTCTATTCTAACTTCGTACTTTGGGGTGTTCTTTGTTACACATTATTTTCATCATCCCTATGACTGTTAATGATGTAAACCTATATGTTTCCTTCAGAGGGGTCAGTGGCCTGAGTTCCTGAAGAGAGAAGGAAGAAGAACTTTTTTTGAGAAAAGAAGTTGCATTTTCCTATGTAAAAACCTTATAAAAAAGGATGTTCGTAGCTTTCCATATAGGCAGGGTGCAAGAATGCCTGATTCTCATAGGTTGCACCATAGCTAGGTTGCGAGAGGTTCACAGGTTGCTCTATAGGTAGGGTACAAGAATGATTACACGTGGGAAAAACAAGCGTTTTCTCGAATCTTCTAGAAGGAGAAATTTCCATGGTGAGGTGGCATCCGAATGGTTTGGATCTTACTCTCTTTCATGATTTAGTGGGATCATCCTAACCTCCTCACCTTATCCTCTTCAACTTATAAAAGGAGAGGAGCTCTCATGGAGAAAGTTAGCTTTGGTTAGCTTTGGAGCTTTTATGATTAGCTTGGATTAGATTGAGCTTTGGAGACTTTTAGCTTGGCTAGATGAGCCACTTTGTCAAGATATATTGTGAATATTATCAGATATGTGTTCTCAGAATTCTTGGAGTGAAAGTGTGTGGGGAATGAAGGACAGTTGGAAGAGACCTTGCGACATCAAGGCCATGGTTGTAATCTCTCTTTCACATTTAATATGATACAGTGATATGATTCTTTCCTATAAAGCTTGTTGTGTTTTATTGTATGATTCATTGATCACATACATAGGTTTATATTGAGTTTATGCTATTACTATCACTTTGGTTGGTTGCGTTCTTTTGCAGGATCATCATTGTATGAGCGTTGGAATGGAGCTAGGATGGCGATGGTGAGAGGAAGAGACATTTAAATGGTATGTCACCCATCCTTATTTAGTTAGTAAATTCAATATTTAAAACTTAAGGAAAGCATCATGTTCTATCCTGTTTTGTTCTAGATCCAGGTGGATCTAGGGAGATCTGTTAGTGTCTGCACCTACCGATTAGTCTGATAACAATTGGTATTTTCAAATATTGATGTCATCAACAGGACCCATAGGTGGAATATTTTTTCCATGTGGGTTATGTTTTCTTCTGTTGGCACTCTTGGAGACACAGGTTGTTAAGTTTCTATTCGCAGATTTAGGTTGTTGAATTCTTTTCCAGCTTATGTGAAGGTTGAATTGGTGAACATCATGCCAATTTCAAACAATTGGTCGTTGCTTACTTATTCTGTGGAGCTTGAAAATGGGGAACCTCTTTATGCATCCAGATAAGTAGGACTCTATTCTTTTAGTTGAGGAAACAGAGGAAGCCAAATAGTTCAATAATGATATCCCAAATTTTTAAGAGTAGTTATTTAACAGGTGGCAGGGGATCTTGATTCCTTCCAGATCTGAAGACACAAAAACAGTTTCATATCTGATTTTCAGCAATCTTCAGTAGTTCGAGACTCTAGCTCCATTTATTATGAATACTTGGCAGTGGAACAGAGCATGAGAGGAATAAATTTAGCATTCAACCCCAACAGTTCTATGATTCCTGGCAATCAAAACCATAGTCAGGTTTTTTAAAAGCACAGTTGGCAGAGGTCAGTTTTCTTATAGGTGGCAGTGTTTTCAGCACTTGACAAGGCTTCTTCAAGGCATAGTTGGCATCTTTTACATGTGTCATCATCAGCACCCAAAGAGAATCGAAAGGAGAGAGACAATTTCAACTTGGTCATAATAATCCCATGAAGTCAGGGTTTATTTTTTAACAGATTTTCCTATCTTCTAGTTACACCTCATATTCCGTTATTTCTATTTTTAACAAAGAAGATCTTCGATCCTAGAAATGACAACTAATTTTTATTTCTAGGAGAAATGAGGGATCTATATAAGAAGGGAAGAGATCAAACAAAAAAGGGAGGGGGGGGAGGTGAAGACCTGTGAGGGTAAGGCCTGAGAAGATATCAATGAAATAGCATCCAGCATGAGTGATTGTATGCCTGAAGGCATTGTATTTTTGTAATTGTTTATGACATTGGAGATATATGACATTTGTTTATCATATTGTGATTTTCTTGTCTAAACATTGTTTTTCCACCTTCCTTGTTTTACATTTTGTCGTTCGTCTTACTTGAATGAATTACAGACATTGAGAATCAATGGCAACTTATGGATGATAGATTTCCGAGCAGTAAATATTTTGTTGTGACTGCCTATCATCCATGTGTTTTGTTTCAAGTATCATTGCATCCATTTGACTAAGAGAATCTTGGTTTGACGAGGTGTTCTACTTTTTTTCCATTCCCTATTCTTCTATCCATTTACATATAAAAACATATTATCTGATATACAATTTGATTGCCTCCGATCATCAGGGTGTTTACTTGAATCCATGCCCAATGGTGTTTTATTGATCAGCATTTAGCCCATTTCTCTTTTTCTTTCTCTCCCATCCACCCGATCCATCTTCTTTCAAAACCCAAACACATTCTTCTTTATAAAATTATTTCAATAACTGAAGGGGTGCTAGGCTTGACCCTATAACAGTTTAGGGGAAACTTATAGCACTAACAAGAACCTTGGAAAATATGATGATAGGGTTGATGAAGGTATCTTCTTTGGGTATGCTACAAATAGTAAAGGATATAGATGCTATAATAAGAGGCTACATAAAATGGTTGATTGTATTGATGTAAAAGTTGATGAAGGAATCCCAGCAAGAGAGATGTACAGTAATGAGTCTTCTACAGAAGACACAGCTAAAGTTGAATATGAATAGGTCCAAGAATCAAAAAATGAAGACTTTGAATCAGATGAAGACTTGGAAACTTAAACAGACTCAAATCAGCAGTCAACTTCAAATTCCTCCTCCATAATCATTCAAAAGAATCATCCTGCAAGTCAGATAATTGGAGAAAAAGACAAAGGTGTACAAACTAGGAGAAAGCTAATCAAAAACACTGAACAGTCTCATATAGCCTTCATATCCAAGATAGAACCCAAGAATTTTAATGAAGCCAACAAACATGACCACTGGGTTAAAGCAATGAATGATGAACTTGATCAGATTGAGAAAAACAATACGTGGGAGATGGTTCATAGACATGAAGATAAAAATGTCATTGGCTCCAAATGGATCTTTAAGAATAAGTTGAATGAGCAAGGACAAGTTGTCAGGAATAAAGCAAGGTTAGTCTGTAAAGGATATGCTCAGATAGAAGGATTGGATTTTGATGAAACATTTGTGCCCATAGAAATATTAGAAGCTATCAGAATGTTTCTTGCCTATGCTTGTCATAAAAGGTTTAAAGTCTATCAAATGGATGTCAAATCATCTTTTCTAAATAGAGGTTTCAAACTGTATGATAACCCTGACTTAGTATGCAAGCTGAAGAAAGCTTTATATGGGTTAAAACAAGCCCCTCAATCCTGGTATCACAAACTGGATACGTATCTCAAAGACAAAGGGTTCAAGAGAGGAACAACTGACAACAATCTATATATTAAAACAGAGGATAATAATTTCCTCATTGTATTGGTCTATGTAGATGACATCATCTTTGGATGTAATAAGGATCCATTGGTACAATGGTTTGCTTCTGCCATGGAATCTAAGTTTGAAATGTCCATGATAGGAGAACTGTAATTTTTTCTTAGTCTGCAAATTACCCAGAGGTCTGAAGGGATGTTCATTTCTCAAGAAAAATATCTAAGAGAAATGTTGAAAAGGTTTCAAATGGAAGATTCTAAACTTGTGGGCACACCTATGGTTACTGGCTACAAATTAAGCAAGGATGATGACTCGCCTAATGTTGATCATAGTTCATATAGGTCAATGATAGGCAGCCTGTTGTACATTACAGCATCTCGCCCAGACATAATGCATGTTGTAGGAATGGTTGGAAGATATCAGTCTGCACCTAAACATAGTCATTTGCAAGCTGTCAAAAGGATATTTAGGTATTTGAAAGAAACAATGACTTGTGGTCTGTGGTATCCCATAAATCATAATTTTCAGTTAACTGCTTATTCAGATGCAGATTGGGCAAACTGTGTTGATGAGAGAAAAAGCACCAGTGGAGGAGCATTCTTCCTGGGTGACTCATTAGTAGCATGGCTTAGTAAAAAGAAAGGTTCCATTTATTTATTAACCACATAGGCAGAGTACATTGTTGTTGCTACCTGTTGCACTCAGGTATTATGGATGATTTAGACACTTGCAGACTTGGAGGTAAAATATGCTGCAATGATCCCAATTCGTTGTGATAACACTAGTGCCATCAGTGTGTCTAAGAATCATGTATTCCACTCCAAGACCAAGAATAGTCCCATAAAATACCATTTTCTGAGAGAGCAAGTCACCAATCAGGTTGTCCAGGTTCAGTACATTCCAACCATAGAACAAATAGCAGACATATTTACTAAACCGCTAGCTAAGACCCTTTTTTAATATCTCCGATAGAAGCTAGGTGTCATCCCGTTTTACACCTAAGAGAGTCCATCCTGTTAGCGGGAGTCTTGTATTGATTGCATATCCGATACCTCCTCAAAATACTGCAACAACTCAGGGGGAGCGTGTTTTCTTTGACATTGATGTCAAAGGGGGAGAAAAGAACAGGTCCAGGTGCCTTTGTTGCCATCAATGCCAAAGGGGGAGATTGTTGGCATGTTTTACAGGAAGAGTATGCTTGTCATTGATGGCAAGTACAACAATGATGATGGCTTGAGTACAAGAAGGATGTGCCAGGTGGGCACCAGAAGTCTTTTGGGAAGACGCTGCAAAGCAAGCTCGACAAGATCAGAGTATGCAGCGATGGATCTCATTGAATATTTCCCAATGAACATCAGATATGAGACCAAGGTCAGACCAGCGTTGGATCCAGGAGAACTTACACGCTCTTTAACGAGCAAGGTGAAATGAGAAACCCCAAAAAATCACCTCAACAAAGACTCCATTTCGTAGTTTTGGTTACCAGGAGATGGAGAAGTCAAGAGTCGAGACTCTCCAATACAGGAGTCTCGAAGTCGCGAAATGCGAAACCCCAAAATCGTGAAATAGGCACATCACTTGAAGTTTCAGCTATCAGGATTTCAGTTACTGGGAGATGGATATGTCACAGACTCACATCATCAAGAGTCCCGAAGTGTTGAAATTCCAAAACCCAAAACTAGCGCATCGCTTGGAGTGTTGGATACTGGGATTTCGGTTACCGGGAGATGGAGATGTCAGAGACTCACATCATCAGGAGTCCCTAAGTGTCGAAATGAGAAATCATGAAACATGCGCATCGATGGAGTGTTGGATACTGGGATTTCGATTACTGGGAGATGGATATGTCAAAGACTCACATCATCAGGAGTCTCGAAGTGCCGAAATGCGAAAACCTGAAACAAATGCATTTTTTGGAGTACTGGATACTAGGATTTCGAATACCGGGAGATGGAAATGACAAAGACTCTCATCATAAGGAGTCCCAAAGTTGAGAAATGATAAAGACTCCATACCGGATTTTTGGATACCAGGAGTAGGAGGAGTCAAAAGTAAAGACTCTTCATTAGAGGAGTCCCAAAATCATGAAACTCGAAGTCACGAAATGTCACAGACAAGCTCCGTTTCAGAGTTTCGGGCACCACGACATGGAGAGTCAAGAAACTTTACCATGGGAATAATGAAATGTCGATTCACCGAAATGAGAAACGCTAGAGTATCGGACCATTGATCTGACTCCATTTCGGAGTTCTGGATACCAGGAGTTGAAGTGTCGAAACATTTCACCACAGGAGTACCGAAATGCCGAAGTGTCGAAACGCGAAATTGAAAAATGCAGTTTTTGAATAAGGCTATGGTCACAGCCATTGGTCACATCGACGAGAGATATAGGAAAGAGATAGAGCAACCAAGCTCCATTTCGGGGATCGTGACATGGAGTGTCGAGACACTTGATCACACAAATCCCAAAATGCCAAAGAGCAGAATGCCGAAATGAATGCAAGACTAATGAAAGTCATCCAATGGTGTAGATGAAATTGAGTCAAATCAAAGGGCTATTGTTGCACGTCACAGTGTAACTATCAGAAACCACTGATGGTTTCTACTAGAGGAATCAAAGACACTTCAGGGTGATTGACAGAGGAGGTGAAGAAGCTCAAGGCATCTGCAAGTAGAACACTGACTGTTTGTGGAGTTGATTAACAACTGGATGAGTGTTGGAGCCTGTAAATGAAACAGAGTAGTTGAGATCGACTGTAACAGAAGATGAAGAATCTTAACTACTGGTGATGCAAAGTAATTTGATCATGACACCTAGTGATGATGGACACATGGGATTAACAAATAGAGAAGCCGAAGATTTTCCATGATGAATAAGCAGAGCACTCGACATGTAGAAGATGCAGAACCATTGGACACAGGGAATGTACAAGATGCACAGAGATCATAAGAAGGTTGAACAAAGAAGAGATCAAGGTTGTTACGGTGAAGTGGGATGAATGTGTGAAGAAGGAGGTGGAGTGCAGCAGCTGAAATGGACAGAAGAAAAAAGGTGCATTGAATGGGAATGGTGCAGAAATCACAAGAGGCAAAAAAACAGAAAAGTATAATGGATGCATGCAGGAAGACAGTGTGGAAGACAGAGCAGTGAAATCTTGCAGAACAGTGATGAGACTGGTAAGATTTTGTTGAACACTATATCACTGTAATAAGTTTTAGTAATTCATATTCATAAACCAGGGTGGTAGGGAGGTGCTAGGGAGGACTGGTGTCCTCAGAGGTTTAAGTGGGTGCTTGAACACAGGGAGTTGTAGCTTATGTCTAGTTGGTACTAGAGAAACCAGGGAGTTGGTGCTTCCTTCTAGTTGGTTCCAGAGAAACCAGGGAGTTGGTTCTTCCTTCTAGTTGGTGCTAGAGAAACTTGGGAGTTGGTGCTTCCTTCTAGTAGGTGCTAAAGAAAACAGAGAGTTGGTGCTCTCAGCAAGTTGCAACTTGCAAATGCAGAGGTTGTAGCCTCACAATGACCAGATGCTCATATGTATGATAATGTAAAGAATGTAAATAATTCTTATCATATAAAGAAGAAGAGGTTTTTACCCTTTATGGATTTCCTCGGAAAATATTTGTCTCTATGTATCTCATATATGTGACTGATGTTGAATGTGTCATTGCTTATTATCCTGCATTACTGTGATTATCATTGAGTGCCTTATAAAAAATTTAAAAGAAGCATAATTGTTTAAGCACGGTAACAATTGATTCACCCCCCCCCTCTCAGTTGTCCAACAAGGCTGACCTTCATTCATCAAAAGACAAACAAGAAACTACAAGCATGCATTCTACATATAGATTAGTGGGTTAGATATCATAAACAAGAAATGTAAACAAATAATATAAGTTTAAGACGTCATTTGGCGGGACGAAAAAAGTACTTCTTTATATTAATCTCACAAAAGTCACTTACAACATGAGACCGACACTGCTCCTCGAACTTGGTCTTGGGCTCCTCTTTACCATGCACCAACTACTTCGACCTCTTCTTCTCCTCTTCAGTTCTCTCTTAGGCAAATAGTAAGGGATTTACAATTGGGGCAAAGGGGGATTGATAAAAATGGGTAGAGTTTATTTTCTCTCGTTCTTCCCTCTTGCAATGGGACCCTAGCCCATTCTTTTATAGGCCAAAAGGGCTACTAACGATTGGGGTAACTGGTTATGGGTGGTCAAACGGTTAAGTAATGGCCCAGAAACCAGTATCCTAATCAAATTTCCTTTTTTTGCGATATTCTGTGAGTGTACACGGGTTGTAGTGGCTCAACAAGCGTGTGTACGTGGGTAGTAATGGTGTAGGGTGCGTACACCTTCAACACAATGGATTTTAGAAGATCTGTTCAGTGATGGCTTGGCAAAGATAGCAAGTTTAGCTGGCCTAATGCCAGGTATGCATGTCTAGTGCAATTAAGGGTTATAACAGATACCCAACCTCTTCTTTTATAGGCCAAAAAGGATAGTAATGGTTGGAGTAACTGGCTATGGGTGTTCAAACGGTTAAGTAACGGCCCAGAAACTAGTATCCTATGCAAATCTCCTTTTTTCGCAATATTTTGTGAGTGTACTCGAGTTGTAGTGGCTTAGCAAGCATGTGTACGTGGGAAGTAATGGTGTAGGGCACGTACACCTTCAAAACAATATATTTAAAAGAGATATTCAGTGATGGATTGGAAAATATAGCAAGTTTAGATGGCCTGATGTTGGGTATGCGTGTCTGGTGCAATTTAGGGTTATAAAAACTAGAAAATAAAAATCTACAACAATAGGTAAAACAAAACCTCAAACTCCTGCAAGTGTTGTTAAAAGATATACCAGGTTAAGTAGACCCCCTAAACGATATTGTCCTTCATTGTATTATTTATTGTTGATTAACTCTAGTGAACCAGAAAGCTATGAAGAGGAAATGTAGGTATACATTAAAGATAAGTGGGAGCAAGACATGAAATATAAAATGAATTCCTTGGTAAATAACTGGACTTGGGACGTCGTTCAATTGCCCGTAGGAAAAAGAGTATTAGAGAATTAATGGGTTTACATGTTGAAGGAAGAATATGGAGGTAAAAGTGGTATAAGGATAGACTTGTTGTAAAGAGGTTTGCACAAAATAAAGGCATATATTTTCATGAAACATTTTCTCCTATTGTTAAAATGACTTCAATCAGGACTATTTTAAGTCTTATGGAAGCAAAAGATTTGTATCTTGAACAAATTGATGTAAAAACAACTTTCTCCATGGGGATTTGGAGGAAGAGATTTATATGAAACAACCATAGGGGTATAAGGTCAAAGCGAAGTAAAATTTGGTATGCAAGTTGAAGAAGAGCTTGTATGGTGTAAAGCAAGCTCCAAGGTAGTGGTATTTGAAGTTTGAAAAGGTTATGATAGAAAAAGATTATAGTAGAAGCTATTTTGATCACTGTGTTTATTTTAAGAGGCTAGAAAATGGAAGCTATTTTATCTTGATATTATATCTAGATGACATGCATGTTGCAGTATCTAACATGTAGGATATAAATGTGCTAAAAATGAAATTAAAGCTAATTCATTTGCGATGAAGGATTTGGGTGCTACAAAGAAAATCCTTGGTATGAGAATAACAAGAGACAAGAAAAATAGCAAATTGATATTGTCTCAGGGTGAGTACATAGAGAAGGTGTTGGAGAGGTTTAGAATGCATAATGAAAAACCAGTTAGTACACCTTTGGCCAACCATTTCAAATTAACCAAGGAAATGTGTCCCAAGACACAAGAGAAGATAGAATACATGTCTATGGTCCCTTATTCATCAACAATTGGCATCTTAATGTATGCTATGGTGTGCACAAGACCAGATATTGCACATGTAGTGGGAGTTGTGAGAAGGTATATGAACAATCTAGGTAAATAACATTGGGGGCCAGTAAAATGGATTCTCAGGTATTTGAGAGGAACTTCTCCTCATGAATTATGTTTGGAGTTTCAAACACTATTCTACAGGGATATGTTGATTTGGATATGGTAGGTGATAAAGATAGAAGGAAAAGCACCATAGTGTTTGTTTTTACTATAGGTGGAACAACAGTAAGTTGGATTTTGAAACTGCAAAAGGTTGTTGCAGTTTCAACAACAGAAGTAGAGTATGTTGTTGCTACAAATTCTAGTAAAGAGATTATTTAGTTACAAAGATTTATGGAGGAATTCTAAGTAGGAGAATAGCAGGTTGTATTTTGATAGCCATAGTGCCATTCATATTGTAAATAACTCAACCTTCCATTCTAATACTAATCATATACAAATCAGCTACCATTTCATACAATATGTTTTGGAAGATGGGCAATTGAAGTTGGAAAAGATACATACTAGAAAGAATCCTACATACATGTTAACAAAGGTAGTAACTAGAGAGAAACTGAATTACTGCTCAGTTTCAGTTGGCCTTCAAGCTTGAAGGTGAATATGAGAAATTTTACAGGTCCAAGGTGGATCAAAGTCCATGAGGTACAACTATAATGTAGTTGTTTTGATCAATCTCCAAGTGGGATATTGTTTGTTGTGGAGCCTAATTATCTTCCTGATTCATAGGCATTGTTTCATCCCTTCTTTGGACCCCATTTCCTGATGGGGGGTGTGGGGGGGATTTCCCCCCCATATATGGAGCCCAGGGGAAGGGACATTTTATGGATCCCCCCTAATGGGGGTTCATGGGTAGTGCCCCCAAAGAGAAGTTTTTTGGAAAATTCTCTTGTAAAATATTGTAATTTCGAAGACAATCTAGACACTTCATTATAAGGTCACATATCTAATGGTAGAAGTTATGTTAGGGTTTTTTTCCATAGAACGAAACCCAATTTTATGAGGAATTGTATATTGGTTGTGTAAAAGAGTGAATATTGTATTTCTCATAGAGGAGATTGTGAGAGAAAGAAGATGAAGTTATAGAGGGTGTGGTGTAGGTTGTATCCCTTCATTTGCTAGATAATAAAAAAGGAAGGATCTAGAAATTTCTCTGGTGGATGTATCCCACATTGGATGAACCACTTACATCTATTTCTATATTGTATTGTGTATCTTTTATGTTTTATTTTTTCATTTGTTTTATTTTATTTCTCTATGATCTTGTTTTCATAACAAAAACTCAACTCCTCAAGCCATTCAAGGACATGTTGGCAATTTGGTCCAGGGGAATAAAATCCAAGCCGAGTAGCACAATGGATTTTTGTAGGCTCCCATAAGTTGTTTTGGCCAAGGACCATGTGACCATGGTACCCACAATTTTCATGCATAGTGTTTATGAAAATCGACCTCTTGTTCAGAAATTGGACTATGCCTCATTGAGCAAAACCCTAGTCCCAATGATCCTCCAACAAATTCTTTTCCTAGAGAGGAAATGGCAGATGAGGGGCCCCACTAGCTGAAACCCAGTGCCCTAACACCAATGCAACCAATGTTTGTCCATCCGAGTCTCAATTTGAGTTTTATCGCGAGTTGCAACTCACCTCCTGAAGCCATTCGGGGACATGTTGGCAATTCAGTCTAGGAAATAAAATCCAAACTAAGAAACATAATGAGTTATGTAATCTCCCACACATTTTTTTGTCTAAGGCCAATCAAACTACGCTACCCACAATACCCTGACATAGTGTTCTTAAAAATTGACCTCTTTTCATAAATTGCACTATGCCTCATTGAGAAAAATGCTATTCCTAATGATCCTCCAACAAACACTTTTCCGGGAAACAAAACGAAAATGGAGGGGCCCCACTATATGAAACCTAGTGACCCGAATCTATTGCAACTGATAGTTTTTCTATCTGAGTCCCGGTTTGAGTTTTATCATGAGTTGCAACTCGCCTCCTCAAGAAATTTAGGGATATGTTGGCAATTTCGTCCGAGGGAATGCAATCCAAACCAAGAAGTATAATGGAGTTTGTAAGATCCTATACATATTTTGACCAAGTCCCATGTGACCACACTACCCACAATCACCCGACACAATGTTCTTGAAAATCAAACTCTTGTTCAGAAATTGCATTATGCCTCATTGAGAAAAACCCTAGTCCCAATGATCCTCCAAAAAATTATTTTCCAAGCAACAAAATGACAACAAAGATGCCCCACTAGCTAAAACTTGGTGACCCAGATGTAATGTAACTAATGGTTCATCCATTTGATTTCCATTTTGATTTTTATCGCGAGTTACAACTCGCCTCCTCAAGCCATTCATGGACATGTTGGAAATAGACCTAGACCTAAACCATAACAATGACATAGACCTAGACCTAGAACTAAACCATGACCTATTCCTAGACCTATACCAAGACCTACAGCTACACTATTTTCATGACCTATACCATGACATAAACCATGACCTAGACTATGACCTAGACCATGGAAACAAAAGGAATGGCAAGGCAAAGCATGACAAGACAATGTCTAGGTATAGGTATAGGCATAGTTCTAGGTATGGAAATGAAAGGCAAGGTAAGGTAAGGAAAGTAAAGGAAAGGAAAGGCAATAAACGACAAGGCTAAGAAAAGATAGACATGGCAAGGCAAGACGAGGTCTAGGTCTAGGTCTACATGATATATCTTGTTATAAAATTTATTGAGTTGAAAGATTAGTTTTTATTTCTTTGATTTTAAATAAGGCATTGAAGTTATGTTTTTTTTCATGCAATCCAAAAGAAATTATGGATCAATAGTATAATGAGATTACACCATAAGGATGGAAAATAAACCTATTTAGTGACATCCATTTCTATGTAGATCCTATTAATTATGATAATCCATGTTTCACAATTATTAATATACCTAAGATATATGAATAAAGAGAGCTTATGCTATGACATTGAAATTCTCATGCAAGTATTTTTATCTAATATAGATGGGATAACAAGCTGTAGAATTACATGCTTAATGAATCCTTTGATTGTAATTTTTAGGCATTAAGCTTGTTCATTTAGCACAAGAATTGTTTTTTTTAAGCAAAAGAAAAGGTATGATACATCAATGCCATTATTTTTTTATTAAATTAAATTGAAAACAAATTTATTAGAAGCTAATCAACTTTGAAAATAATTTAATGGTGTTTATATTTATAGAGACAAATTTCTTGTGGGTGACTCAAAGGACAAGAAATTCTCTATAAGGATGAAAATAACTATATGTTTACAAACAATTAGTTTTATGAATATCATAATGAAAGTACCTTTGAGGTGAATTGTAGTTATCCAAGGAAAGGCAAGGCAAGGCATTGCAACACAAGTTAAGGAAAGGTATGAAATGACAAGTGAAGGCAAGCCATGGCATGGAAAGGAAATGCATGGAATGTAAAGGAAAGGAATGGCATGGAAAAGTAGGTCACGCCAAGGCATGACATGGAATGGCATGGAATGACAAGGTAAGGCAAGGCATGGAAAGGAATGGGATGGAATGGCATGTCGTGACATGGCATGGAAAATAAAGTCAATGATAGGGAAGGCATGGCATGGCATGGAAAGGAAATGCATGGCATGGAAAGGCAAGAAAAAAGAAAAGAATGACATGTCATGGCATGGCATGGAAAGGAAATGCATGGAATGACATGGATAGTGAAGGAGAGGGATGTCAAGTAAAGACAATGCAAGGCATGACATGGCATGACATGGAAAGGCAATGAATGACATGGAAAGGAAAGGAAATGAAAGGCATACCATGGAATGGAAAGGAAAGGAAAGGCATGGCATGGAAAGGCAAGGCATGTCATGGAAAGGAAAGACATGTCATGACAAGGAAAGGCATGGCATGGCATGGCATGGCATGGAAAGAAAATTAAATGCAAGACATGGAATGGAAAGGAAAGGAAATGCAAGGCATGACATGAAATGGCATGGCATGGCATGGCAAGGCATGGCATGGCAAGGCATGGAATGGCATGGCATGGAAAGGAAAGGAAATGCAAGGCATGGCATGGCATGGCATGGAAATACAAGGCATGGAATGGCAAGGAAAGGCATGGAATGACATGGCATGGAATGAAAAGGAAAGGCATGGAATTGCAAGGCAAGGCATGGCATGAAAAGGAAAGGCATGGAATTGCAAGGCAAGGCATGGCATGGAATGAAAAGGCAAGGAAAGTAAAGTCATGGCATGGAAAGGTAAGGCAATGCAAGGCATGACATGCCATGGCATGGAAAGCCAAGGCATGGCACGACAAGGCAAGGAAAGGCAATGAAATGAAAGGAAATACAATGCAAGGAATCACATGGCAAGGAAAAGCATGACATGACATTGCAAAGCAAGGAAAAACATGGCATGGAAAATAAAATCATGGCATGTCATGGAAAGACAAGGAAATGAAAGGCATGGCATGGAAATTCAAGTCAAGGCAAGGTATGGAAAATCAAGGAATGGCATGGAAAGGCAAGGCATCACATGGAAAGTCAAGGAAAGGCATGGAATGGAAAGGAAAGGCATGACATGGCAAGGAAAAAAGACTTTATTGGATGGAAAGGAAATTTGTCATATAAAGTTAAGTCATATGTCCCTAGAAAAAATGTTTTTTATTTCTTGGGATGAGAAATGTTCCTTTTTTTGTGATTCTTGTTTGATTGCAATCCACATTTTGATTTGAATTTTTCCTTTCATAATGTTATGGAAAGATATATTTATTGTTGTATAGGTTAAAATGGGAAGCTACATGGAAATAAATGCAAGGAGAGATTAGTCTATTTTAGATCATAGTGGTGATTTGGTGATTTGTAAATGCAACGACCTATATTTTGGCCTTAGAAGCTTATAACTTTGATTTTTACTTATATTAGTGATTCATTGCTTATTATTTATTTGGTTTAGTTAGAATCATATATACATCTTATATGTATACATCTTGATTTGTTTATGTGTCATGATATATTATTTCTATTGTTATATGTTTAAGATGATGATAGTTATATGATTTGTTTAAGCATGAAAACTGAAATGTGGAACTTTGGTATTTGGCTGCTAGTTAAAAATTATGTTATGAATGTATAATAGATGCAAGGCATCGTGTAAATAAACACACATTTCTTAATTGAAAATTAATACGGATAAGGATTCAAATATGAAATTTGTAATTCATATACATGGACATGAGTTGTGCAATATCCAAATGACTATAGTTTTGAGGTGAGCAAGGCATGGAATGACATGGAAAGGAAAGACATGGCATGGACTGTCAAGGCAAGGAAAGGCATGGCATGGAAAGGAAAGTCATGACAAGTCAAGGCATGGCATGGCATGTAATGGCATGTCAAGGAAAGGCATGGTATTGCAAGGCAAGACAATACAAGGTGTGGCATGGCATGGAAAGGCAAAGCATGGCATGGAATGGAAAAGAAAGACATGGCATGGAAAGGCATTACATGGAAAGGCGTGTCAAGGCAAGGATAGGCATGTCATGGTAAGGCATGGATTGGAAAGAAAAGGAAAGCAAAGGAAAGGCAAGGAAATCAAACACAAGGCAAGGCTAGGATAGGAATATATCACATACTTTGTTTTTGGCACCCCATCCACTTGGAATCTTGTACATTCATCCATGGAATTAGCTAACCTGGAATTCACACATGTGGAGTGGTTGCATGCATGCACATTTTTGGAGGGAACATTCCATGTCAACACTTGGCATTTGAATTATCTTGATGCCTGTATTTGGCGGTGTGACCCCTTCGTGAGAATTATTTGGTGCATACTCTATTTTTGGATGAGGGAGAATTTCTTTGGAGAGGCTAGTGTCCACATGTTGTAACATGGTCAGCCATGGATTGAGGAGAGATCTAACTAATTCATTATTATAATATTTATTTGACTTGTCACAGAGTTAGTTAGAAAATAGTAATATTTTATTGTATAAGAGAAGAGACTCACTCTGTAAAGAAGATTTTATCTCTCCATTATAAAGGCTGAAGAATTTGGGTATTTACGAGCTCTCCTCTTGGGATACATTGTAGAACATTTTGGAAATATTAATGTATAATTTGAGGTATATTTTCATTTGATGTGAGGCTTTATTGTGCACTCATATTTTATGTGTTGATTTTGTATTAAGAAACCTTTGTAACATGTTGTGATTGCAATTATACTAAACCATGCTTCATTTTGGATAGAGTAATGTGAGGTTTCAACTCTCTTATCTCTATTTTTATTATGTTAGCCTACATGATTCTTATTATTGGTTTCTAGAGTCTTAACTAGGATGTGACTTCAGTCTTTTGTCAAATTTAGGTCCTTGAGAACCATTCATTGTGTATGGATTTAGCACTTAGCAATATTTTCCACCATAAGAGAATAATTAATGCGTAACACAAGTATTTATAATCACTTTAGAAAAAAATGAACTATTCTTACTTACATAGACTTCCTTAACACTTTAAAAAATAATTAAATAAATTCATACATCCATACACTTCAAGATTCAAACACTTTGAAATTCATACATTCATCAACATACAATTCAGAAACAATGAGATTCATTCTTTCTGCATTGTGTGTTGATGAATGTATGAATT
>ML783779.1:543459-562729 GCA_009831015.1 Picea engelmannii
TCGTCTAAATTAAAAAAAAAAATACAAAATGGCACATCGTGCCCAATATTCAAAATAATGCAAGTTCCCTAACATAAAAAAACAACCATATGGTGACTTAGATACAAAATCACAATCAATGGTCACTCATTGACCACTACCACCCTCGCCACCCTCAAGAGCATCCTGGAAATTGATCTTTCTTCTCTTTATATAAGAAGATCCTCGAGTGGTTTTGCACCTGCGTGTGGCTCATCTCTCTAGAGACTACATAAAGAAAAAAACATTGTTATAAGTTTTTTTCCACAATGAATTAAAATAGCTACAAAATGATACTTTGTAATTAAACATAAGACAACTCACTGAAGATGGTATCGACAATTGTGAGGGTGTTACCCTCCTCCATGACCCTAATCTCTCAATGATTCCACCCAATGTTAGTTCCAAGGATGTTATCTCCTCAAATAAATTGATGGAGATTTTGCTTTTTAGGTGATAGATTGTGGTCCAAAAAATTTATTTCTAAATTTCTTTAGGTATGTTAGAGAGTCTATTTTCTATAAATAAACTTGGAAAGAACTCTTGATTTGGTTTTTTCAAGCAAAATAAAGAATCTCAGGTTTTGGTGGTTTAGGTGATCCTGAGAAGCACTCATTAACCATCGAAAACCTTCATTCTCGGTAGTTAAGGGGGAAAAGTAAAAACCCAGTTAACCACTGAAAATATTTCCACGGGAAAAATGAAAAGCTCATGCTTTCGCACAAGCTAGTTGTCAATTGGCATAATCATGAAGACATAATCATGATATTATTGCATCTGTCCGAAGATTAATACCCTATTGTCCTTTTAACTTCATTTGTCATTTCATAATTAAGGCTCGGCAGAGACAAAAAAAATCATGTGTGATTCCCGACTAACAGAAATGATTAGTCACATAGCCCCTCACTATCTCCAGTCACGAGGACAAAGATCCATTATGACCCCGATCAATCTATGTTTTGATTCCATTAATTACCAATTTGAATCCGAGAATCATTGTTATAGTCTTGACCCCGTGATTTCATCAAGTAAACGCATATTCAGAGACCATAATCCCATTTTTTGTGGTGATTTTTGAGTGGAGTTTGAGTTCAGCAGATCGTTATCGAGCCAATTGTCATACCAATCAAGCCAAGCTGAGTCATCAGGTAGTTCGAATTCCATATTGTCTCAATTTGATTTTGTATCTCACCTAAACTCGAAATTTTCGGCTTGTATTCAGTCAGTCTGTTGTTTAGATTCGGTTAGTGGTTGAGCTATGCAATCAGAACTCTAAGTCACCCTGTCTCATTTGTTTTTCTCCAAGTCATACTCCCTGTCACCCTAAATCATAGAGTCTTTGTCTCCCTGGCACGAAGATTTTCCTAAATCAGCAGGTACAAGTCAGCAATTACTAAATGAAGAAAGTAGGGCCAGTTCTAAGGGCTGAATTGGATGAATTTTGGTACCTTGAGGCTCAACCTGAGGTGGCCGAGTTCTTCAAGCAAACTGGAGTCTATGCATGTTGTGAAAAACTGGCAGATTTTCACCAACAGGTGTCTGAAACCTTTGCTATCTCGTATGATGGAAGAGCAACAATAGTAGGAAAGGAGGAGTTTGTGGTTGATGAGGTAGCCATAGCTGAATTCACTGGTCTCCCTAGTACAGAGGATTGTTGGTTCAAAACAACTGTACCTTCAAACATTGAATTTAGATCCTACCTATAGCCTCTACACAAGGATCTTATATGGAAAAAAGACATACCAATGTCTTATCTGGAACCTAAGTGGAAATCTCTCCTAAAGGAAATCTTTGTCTATATCACCTGTGAAGGTAGATATAACAGAGTCATGTTCTACCACTTTAAACTTTTGAATCACTTCATAAGGAGATCTCCTATCAATTTACCATTTTACTTGCACAAAGCCCTCACAAAAATGGCTAGGCAGGTCAAGGTCAAGCCCACTAAGGTGGCAAGTAGATTGTCTCATCAAGGACTCACTACTCTCATTATCAAAGAGTCATTTAAAAAAAGGCAGGTAGATTGGAAATACTTCCACTTCTGGAATGAATTCCAGACTGATTGGCAACAGGAGGAGAAGGGAAAAAAAGTTGCCACTAAGAAGACCATTACTCCTAAGAGCAGTCATAGAAAATGGAAGGCTATCTCACCACCAAGAGAGCCGACAGAATCATTCTCTGCTAAAAGAAAAAGAACCAAAAGGAAGTTACAGTTTTAGGGTGAGCAGACCAAAGACCTTGCTAAAGGAGATAACCCTTTGAACTTACTATATAGTGACTTAGAGCCAGAGCAGGAGTTAGCAAGGACGCAGGGTGAGGAACAGGTTGAGCAAGTTGTAGAATATTATCCCAACTTTCCCTCACCAAATCCTCCAGAAGAACACAATCAACCATTAACAAAAGCTTCTTCAAGCAATCCTAAAGCATCCAAGGCTCAGAAAATCAATAAACTTCTGAAATAAATCTATAAGATGGAAGTTTTAGAAAGAGTTATTAAAAAGGAAAATATAGACTTGACTGAAAGAAATGCAAAACTATTTAACATGAACCAAAGTCTCAAGGAAAAGCATGATAAAATCAAGGACAGGAATAGGGTATTGATAAGGGAGAACATGAAGTTGTACAAGCAGCTTAGGCCTCTGAGGCTGAAGTTAAAGGAGTCTCAACCTCCAACACAGGATCAAACAGGTTTGGAAACTCTAGCCGAGTTAGCTACAACAATGGTAGATATACCACAATCTTCCACACAGCAAGTTGAAGTTCGCAGATCTGCACGAGGAAGAGTTGCATCATCAAAAAGACCTTTAACACTCACCAAAGCATCAAGGTAATCATTTTTTCAAATTTTGAATTTTTGGACAAAGCTAAGTTTTCGGTGGTTTAGGTGAATAGGAAGAGTGTTCATTAACCACCAAAAGAAGAGCTTTCAGTAGTTAATACGCCCGGAATTCCTCTGTGTTAATCAATGAAACCTGTAACTGGACAGAGAAAGCTAAATTTTGCACAAATCGAGGTTTTTTTAATCCAAATCATTTGAAAACACACATGATGGATAGATGATGAATTATGTATTCTGTTTCAAGATCCATTTTTGGTGCATAAGGATTAGAAAAGGTAGCCAAGTTGGTTTTGGCACCTATTTTGGTGGCAACAAATTGGATTTTTTTCACATCTTAGCAAATTCGAATTTTATCTCTTGGAAGAGTCATCAACCAGCCTTGGAAGGATATTCTGCACTACACAAGGACTCTACAAGATCTGAAGACCATGAAATGTGGGATTGACCTCATTTTGAGGATCATTCCTTATCTTTTGCAAGTTAATTTTGACTTTCTATTTTAGGCATATCTGATCCATTAATTCAGGATCTAGATACTGTGTTGTAAAAGCTATAAAGCTAAAAACAGAAGATGAACACAAGGTTCAATTTTGAGTTCTATATTCTATTGTTTTGTATGAAAGACATTTTCTTTAATATATCTGCCTGCAAGCTTCTTTAATTTGTTATTGCCAGACCCTCCTTCATCTCTGTCTATGCATATGAGTGGAATTTGTTCTTTTGTCTCTGTTTAATGATCCTATGGTAACTATCATATTACTTTTGATTGTTAAGCAAGAATCATAAGCATCTTTGGCTAGTTTGTTGACCCATCATATATATGGTTTATGTATGTTTTGGTTAACCGATTAGTTTTCTTGTCCATTTGTTATACAAACCTATCTGATAATAGCTCTTGAAGGCCTTGTGTTGCATGAATATAGTTAGACTATCTCTAGAATACAATCCAAAGGTTAAGATATTCATCTTGATCCAAACCCACACCTATTATTGAGAAAATAGTTTCCAAAAAGATTAAGTTACCAGGCATCTCTGACTTATAGCCTAAGAGAGTTTCTTGGAGTGATAACAAATTGGCATCATTGCCGAGGAAAGGAGATCAAAGCTCAGCTTCCTTGGGAGACGACATAGATCCAACTTTGATGATAGACAAAGCCTTGACATCATTTGGGTTGTAATCATCTATCTGGCGACTCCATTGAAATGAAGTGACTCTGAAAAGAGCTCACACCAGGGTGAACCAAGAAGGCCCACTGGAAGAACCAGTTCCTGACCCTAAGATGATCATCAGTAGGGGAAAGGCTTTAAAAAGACAGGCTTCTGGATCTGCAAAGACATCAAATCCAGGTATTCAAACCGACTCTTCTTCTTTCATATCTAAAAGGCCTCTAGTTGAATCCCCTGCTGTTGAAACTCATAGTTCTCAAGAAATTGAAATTGTATCTGAAAGATTGAAGGTTGAGGAGCCTTTAGTTTCCTCTAATGTTACAGACTCTATTTTTTAGCATGATATTACATCCAACCTTAAAGAGGTAATTACAAGGTCCCCTCAGCAAAAAGAAACCTCTTCTTCTTCTTCTTTGAATTCCTCACCCACAAAGCCTATAGAGGGTGTTTTCTATACTCATACTAATCTGCCTGTTCTCAAAGATATTTTACATGATCTGTCCTCTAAGGGAGAAGAAAGCTTAGCCTTATTGCTTGGTCAGTTTTACAAGGCCTCTTATTTTTCACCCATTTCTGAAAATTTTTCTCAAAGTGAAGTGAGACAACCATTTTATTTAAACTCAGCCATCCCATCTCAACCTTCATCTCCTGAAAATTATTCCTCTATATCAACCCCCAAGATTTCCATGGTTGTCCCTTTAATCAAGATGGAACAGATTTTAGCAAATAGGTATGCTCCACTTGTCTTTCCCAATCCCTTATCTTCCATACCAACCGAAGATTATCAGAAATATATGCCAAAGTTTACCGGAGCTGGGGATTATACTGTCGAAGAACATATAGAAGATTTTTATGCTTATGTTGAAAATATTAACATTTCAGAAGAAGATGTGTGGACCAGAGTTTTTGTGCAGAGTTTGGATGGCCAAGCCCGAAAGTGGTTCAAAGAGCTACCGGAAAATTCATTGAAAGGTATTGAGCAACTAGATGAGGTGTTCTTAAAACACTGGGGAGAAAGTAGATATCTTCTATATTACATTTCTGAATTCGGAAACTTAAGAAGAGAAGATGGGGAGTCAATCTCAAACTTCATCAAAAGATTTAATAGAATGTTCGGCAAGATCCCTGTAGAGATCAAGCCAAGTGATGCATCAGCAAAGATCACATTTTCTGTTGCTTTTGATCCAGACTTTTGTTTAATCCTTAGAGAAAGAAGATCAGTCACACTTGCTTTAATGCAAGATGTTTCTCTCGAAGTCGAAACAAATATCATGGCATCTTAGAAACTCAAAGGAAAAGTTGAGAGAAAGAAGTTTTCTATTGAGCCCCCTTCTTCTTCAAATAGAAAAATGGAAAAGATGGCCAAGATGTTGGACAACTTGACATCTAAAATGTCAAAATTGAATATTCAGAATCAACAACCAGCAAGGATAAAAGAGCCAAATGATTTTGTCCCTATAAATCCAAATGCTTTCCCGTACAGAAGGAACAATCAACAAGTCCAGATCCTTCAGAGAGACAAGAATGTAGCTGATGATCAGAGAATCAAACCCCCTTTCCAAAATTCAATGCTAGAAGAGGAACAACAGATATCTCATGATGAAGTTGAAGAAGCAGATGACATAAATTGTTTTGGTGACGAAAATGATTCCTCCTTTTTTACACAAGTAGACTATGAAGAAGCCCAGATGGATCAGGAGATTCATGAGGCAAGTATTGAAGAATTTGTCTATCAAACAAATGATCAGCAAGGTTATAATTTAAGATCAAAAAGTGTTTCCCCTAAACCATTGCCCATTGCTCCTATGAAGAAGAAAGAAGTTGTTGCCAAGCAACCTGCTGCTCCTGTAAAGCAGACCTCTATTTCTGCAAAACAGCAGCAGAGGCAATCTCAACCCCAAGTCAAGGAGCAATCTATCCTTAGAGCTCCTTCTAATGAGGTAAAAACTTCTAACAAATCATCATACTCTTTCAATTTTGAATCATAAATTCAGAAAGTAAAAATACCTATGCCATTGACTGAGCTTATGAAGAATGACATTTTCAAGTTTTCCATCCTGAAGTCCCTTGAGCCAAAGACCTCTTCATTTGCTTATTTTGTAAACTTACAAGATGGCAAGCCAAGAGTAACTATAGGGCCTATGATAGAAGATCGAGATGATTCTTGTCCACCTTTCTATATATCCCTAAATGTTCATGATAAGATCCTTCATAACTGCTTGCTTGATTCAGGAGTATCACATAATCTTATGCCCAAAGAAGTGATGGACGAGCTTGGGCTTGAGGTCACCAAACCATATCATGATCTCTTCTCTTTTGACTCTAGGAAAGTCAGATGCCTTGGCCTCATAAAAGACCTTGTTAAAAACCTTTCCCAATTGCCAATGAGAAGCATGGTAATGGATGTGGTGGTTGTTGATATCCCACCCAAGTTCGGACTCCTCTTGTCACATCCATGGAGAAAAAGGTTAGGGGGTACCTTGCAGATGGATCTTTCGTATGCTACAATCTCAGTGTTTGGAGGAGAGCTAAAAATACTTTACAGAGAGAATCAACTTGCCTACATCATCAGTGATGCAAAAAAATTTGTAAATCATCCTATTTATGTTGTAGACACAGACTTTGGCTCATGCATTCTTCAAATAGATGATTCTCAATCAGCTCCTTTGCAGCTTGTGAATCCCACTGAATAGCAAACTGATGATAAGGGTGTTCCAGTTTGGACCATGTATTTTGATGGTGCCATTACCAAAGATTCAGCAGGTGCAGGGGTAGTTTTGATTTCTCCTTTGGAAAAGGCTATGCATTTGTCTTTTAAGATTGATTTCAAAAATACTAACAATATAGCAGAGTATGAGGCTTTGATATTGGGCTTAAACACAACCAAGGAGATGGGGATTAAAGGATTAAAGGTGTTCAGAGATGCGGATCACATCATACAACAAGTAAATAGTACTTTCCAAACAAAGCATGTCAGATTGAAAGCCTATAGGGATGAGGTATGGAAAATTAGAGATTCTTTTTCCATTTTTGACATTTCTTATATACCCAAAGATATGAATCATCTTGCAGATTCCCTTGCTATTTCAGCCAGCATGTTTATTCCTCCCATGCCTCCCAGGCTCAATTATGAAATCCAAGTCAAATACAAACCATCTTTGCCCGACAATATTAAATACTGGAAATTTTTTGAAGATGATGATGAACTTAATATATTTCTCTAGGTGGTAGATGAATTTTTTGATATGCATGTCAACCAGCAAAATCTAAATGTAGAGGAATCCCAGAAGCCTAAGCTAAAACAAAAATTGGGTCAGCGTGATATTGTTCAACTGCCTAACAATTATATATCTCGGGGTTTGGTACCTCTTGAAAAGATATTTGATCATAACGATGTCCCTTACAAGCCAGATAAGAAGGAGAAAGAGCATGTTGTTCATGAGTATAACATAGGAAGCAAAAGCCAGCCTAAATTTATAAATCTTTCCTCTAAATTGACTGTTGATCAAAAGTCCGAATATTGCAGCATTTTGAAAGAATTTTCTGATGTTTTCGCTTGGATATATAGTGATCTGAAAACTTATGACCCTAAGATCATTCAACATAAGATCCCACTTGAAAAAGAAACCATCCCTTTCAAACAAAAGATCAGACCTATCAGTCCTCTTCTTTTGCCTATAATTGAAAGAGAAATCAAAAAGCTTCTTGATGCTAAGATGATAATCCCTTTAAGATACTCTAAATGGATTGAAAATCTAGTAATAGTGAGAAAGAAAAATGGTGAGGTGAGGTTATGTCTAGAATTTAGAAACCTAAACAGATTCTCTAAGAAAGATAACTATCCCCTACCTAAGATGGAACATTTGCTGCAAACAATTTCAGGGGCTACTGTTATGTCTTTCTTAGATGGTTTTTCTAGCTATAACCAGATTTATGTCCATCCTGATGACCAAGAGAAGACTTCTTTTACTACTCCTTGGGGTACCTTTATGTATGCCAAAATTCCATTCGGATTAATGAATGTCGGGACCACATTTCAAAGGGCCATGGACATAGCTTTTGTGGGTGAGAAGGACAAGTTTGTCCTCATCTATCTTGATGACATCATAGTTTATTCTATCAGTCATGAAGAGCACCTAAAGAATTTAAAAAGAGTTTTTTTGAAGTGCAAGCAGTTCGGAATTTCATTGAATCCCAAAAAGTCCCATTTTGCTCTCAGGAAAGGCAAGCTCCTAGGCCACATTGTCTCAGCAAAAGGCATGAAAATTGATCTAGCTCGGGTGGAAGCAATTAAAAGGTTGTACTTACCAAGATCGAAAAAGGATATTCAATCGTTGCTCAGTAAGATTAATTTTGTTAGAAGATTTGTTCCAAATTTTGTCGAGCTAGTAAAACACATAACATGTATGTTGAAAAAGGGGTCTGAGATAAAATGGGCAGACAATGCAAGGAATTCATTTTAGGATATCAAATAGGCTATCATGGAATCCCCGACTCTGGTCAGTCTGGATTATAGTAAGAGTTTCTACATTTTTTCCTTCTCTTCTTATGACACAATGGCAGCAGTCTTGTTATAGAAAGATGATGAAAATATGGATCACCCAGTTGCCTTCTTCAGCAAAACACTCAAAGATGTTGAACTAAGGTATGATCCTATTTAAAAATAAGCCTATGCTCTCATAAAATCTTTAAAATCTTTCAGAATTTATATCCTCCACTCAAAAGTCATTGCATATGTTCCTTCACCCTCTGTGAAAGATGTTTTGACTCAGCCTGATATTGATGGAAAGAGAGCTAAATGGATCGCAAAGTTAATCGAGTTCGACATAGAAGTGAAGCCCACCAAATTGGTAAAAGGCCAAGGCCTTGCTAATATTTTAACGGAGGAAAACCATGAGCTACTAGACATAAATTTCATAGGGGAAAATTCAGTAAGTTTGCAAATGGAGGTGGCAGCAGAAGGACAACATAAAAATCAACAGGTGGCGGAGCATTTGTCTTCTTATGAATGGTACTCAAGTATTATACATTTTTTACAAAAGCTAGAGATTCCTCCTGAACTCAGCATGACTCAAGCCCGAGCCCTTAATCTCAGAGCCATCAAATTTTGCATTTACAATAATCTGTTATATTGGAAAGACCCTGTTGGTTTACTACTCAGATGTTTAGACAAAGAAGAGTCAGTGGAAGTTATACATCAGTTTCATTCAAGTGTTTGTGGAGGTCATCATTACTGGAAGACCACAGTCCATAAAATTCTAAGGGTTGGGTACTATTGGCCTTTTCTTTTCTCAGATGTGTGTGACTTCGTCAAAACTTGTGATAAATGTCAAAGATTCACAGGAAAATAGCAGCTAAAATCTCTGCCCCTAAGACCTATAGTAGTGAATGGCCCTTTTTAGCAGTGGGGTTTAGATTTTATAGGCGAGATAAATCCTTCATCTAGTGGTCAACATAAGTGGATCTTAGTAGCCACAGATTATTTTACAAAATGGATAGAGGCAGTTCCCACCAGGAATGCCACTCACCAGGTTGTCATGAAATTTCTTTATGAAAACATCTTGAGCAGATTTGGTTGCCCCAAAAGGATGGTAATAGATAATGCAACAGCTTTCAAAGACAATGCATTGGTCAACATGTGTGAATCAATGGGCATCCAATTGGTACATTCAACCCCCTACTACCCACAATGTAATGGCTTGGTTGAATCATCCAATAAGAGCTTAATCAGAATCATCAGAAAGTTGTTAGAGGAGAACAAAAAGAATTGGGATTCTAAACTAAAATTTACTCTATGGGCAGATAGAGTAACTATCAAAAAATCCATAGGAACCTCTCCATTCAAATTGGTCTATGGGACTGATGCCATTTTTCCTATTCAGTTAATTTTACCAGTGGTTAGATTTTTTAAAGAAGAGAAAACTGAGTCAAATGATATGGTAAGAACAATGCTTGATTTGGTGGAACTACAGCATGTCCGTAAACAGTTAGTGGAAAAATTAGAGGCTCATCAAAAGAGGAACAAGGATACCTTGGACAGGAAGGCAAAGGTAGATAATTTTCAGGTTGGTGATTGGGTTCTGAAATGGGACGCCCTCAGACAGGATAAAGGCAAACATCACAAGTTCGATTCTTTATGGACCGACCCTTTCATGATAACTCAAGTACAACACAACAACACATTCATTATGCAAATTCTAGGATGTGAAGAAATGTTCAGTGGCCCATCCAATGGGCGATTTCTGAAACTCTATTTTTTCTAAGGCTGTGAAGCCTGGTCATTGTAATTTTAGTTTTTGTCTTTATTTTTACAGAATAAATCCATGCCCAATGGAAACACTAGAAAATAGTTTTAAGTTTTATTTTTCAGGAAAGGCATTGGTTCTATGGTTCTTGAAACCTCACAGGGAGGCGTTCATCCCCAATAGGAGCTAGTGTTATCTCCTCAAATAAATTGATGGAGATTTTTCTTTTTAGGTGATAGATCGTGGTCCAAAAAATTTATTTCTAAATTTCTTTAGGTATGTTAGAGAGTCTATTCTCTATAAATAAACTTGGAAAGAACTCTTGATTTGGTTTTGTCAAGAAAAGTAAAGAATCTCGGGTTTCGGTGGTTTAGGCGAGCCTGAGAAGAACTCATTAACCACCGAAAACCTTCATTCTCGGTAATTAAAGGGGAAAAGCAAAAACCCAGTTAACCACCGAAAAGATTTCCACAGGAAAAATGAAAAGCCCATGCTTTCGCACGAGCTAGCTGTCAATTGGCGTAATCATGAAGACATAACCGCCGAAAGTCCATGGATGTGGTAAGGTATGCATGATATTATTGCATCTATACGAAGATTGATACCTTGTTGTCCTTTTAACTTCATTTTTCATTTCAGAATTAAGGATCGACAGAGACACAGAAACTCATGTGTGATTCTCGACTAACAGAAATGATTAGTCACATAGCCCCTCACTATCTCCAGTCACGAGGACATAGATCCATTATGACCCTGATCAATCTCTGTTTTGATTCCATTAATTACCAATTCAAATCTGAGAGTCATTGTTACAGTCTTGAGCCTGTGATTTCATCAAGTAAATGCATATTCAAAGACCATAATCCTGTTTTTTGTGGTGACTGTCGAGTGGAGTTCGCGTTCAGCAGATCGTTATCAAGCCAATTGTCATACCAATCAAGCCAATTCGAGTCATCAGGTAGTTCGAATTCCATACTGTCTCAATTTGATTTTATATCTCACCTAAACTCAAAATTTGCGGCTTGTATTCAGTCAGTCTGTTGTTTAGATTCAGTTAGTGGTTGAGCTATGCAATCAGAACTTTGAGTCACCCTATCTCATTTGTTTTTCTCTGAGTCATACTCCCTGTCACCCTAAATCATAGAGTCTTTGTCTCCTTGGCATGAAGATTTTCCTAAATCAGCAGGTACAGGTCAGCAATTACTAAATGTCGAAAGCAGGGCCAGTTCTAAGTGATGAATTGGATGGAGTTTGGTACCTTGAGGCTCACCCTAAGGTGGAAAATTTCTTCAAGAAAACTGGAGTCTATGCATATTGTGAAAAATTGGCAGATTTTTACCAACAAATGCTATCTCATATGATGGAAGATCAGCAACAGTGGAAAAGGAGGAGTTTGTGGTTGATGAGGCATCCATAGCTGAATTCATTGGTCTCCCTAGAATGGATTGTTGGTTCAAAACAACTGTGCCTTCAAACATTGAATTTAGATCCTACCTACAGCCTCTACACAAGGATCTTATATGGAAAAAAGACATATCAATGTCTTATCTGGAACCTAAGTGGCAATCTCTCCTGAAGGCAATCTTTGTCTATATCACCTGTGAAGGTAGATATAAGAGAGTCACGTTCTACCACTTTAAACTTTCGAATCACTTCACAGGGAGATATCCTATCAATTTACCATTTTACTTGCACAAAGCCCTCACAAAAATGGCTAGGAAGGTCAAGGTAAAGCCCACTAAGGTGGCAAGTAGATTGTCTCATCAAGGACTCATTACTCTCATTGTCAAAGAGTCATTAAAAAAAAGGCAGGTAGATTGGAACTACCTCCTCTTCATGAATGAATTCCAAACTGATTGGCAATAGGAGGAGAAGGGCAAAAAAGTTTCCACTAAGAAGACCATTACTCCTAAGAGTAGTCATAGAAAACAGAAGGCTATCTCACCACCAAGAGAGCCGATAGAATCATCCTCTGCTAGAAGAAAAAGAATCAAAAGGAAGTTACAGTTTGAGGGTGAGCAGACCAAGGACCTTGCTAAAGGAGATAACCCTTTGAACTTACCATATAGTAACTCAGAGCCAAAGCAGGAGTTAGCAGGGACACAGGGTGAGGAACAGTCTAAGAAAGTTGCAGAATATTATCCCAACTTGCCCTCACCAACTCCTCCAGAAGAACACAGCCAGCCATTAACAAAAGCTTCTTCAAGCAAGATTAAAGCATCCAAGGCTCAGAAAATCAATAAACTTCTGAAACAAATCTATGAGATGGAATTTTTAGAAAGAGTTATTAAAAAGGAAAAAACAAACTTGACTGAAAGAAATGTAGAACTGATTAACATGAACCAAAGTCTCAAAAGCATGATAAAATCAAGGACAGGAACAAGGTGTTGATAAGGGAGAACATGAAGTTGTACAGGCAGCTTAGGCTTCTGAGGCTGAAGTTAAAGGAGTCTCAACCTCCAACATAGGATCAAATAGGTTTGGAAACTCTAGCTGAGTTAGCTACAATAATGGTAGATATACCACATTCTTCCA
Source organism: Picea engelmannii (assembly GCA_009831015.1). NCBI lineage: Eukaryota > Viridiplantae > Streptophyta > Pinopsida > Pinales > Pinaceae > Picea > Picea engelmannii. The sequence goes on from ML783779.1 coordinate 556,264, forward strand.
CACAGCAAGTTGAAGTTCACAGATCTGCACGAGGAAGAGCTGCATCATCAAAAAGACCTTGAACACTCAGCAAAGCATCAAGGTAATCATTTTTGCAAATTTTGAAGTTTTGAACAAGGCTAAGTTTTCGGTGGTTTAGGTGAACAGGACGATTGTTCATTAACCTTCGAAAGCAGAGCTTTCGGTAGTTAATACACCCAGAATTCCTCTGTGTTAACCACCAAAACCTGTAACTGGACAGAGAAAGCTAAATTTTGCACAGATCAAGATTTTTCTGATCCAAATCATTTGAAAACACTCATGATGGATAGATGATGAATTATGTATTCAGTTTCAAGATCCATTTTTGGTGCATAAGGATTAGAAAAGGTAGCCAAGTTGGTTTTGGCACCTATTTTGGTGGCAACAAATTGGATTTTTTGCACATCTCAGCAAATTCAAATTTTATCTCTTGGAAGAGTCATCAACCAGCCTTGGAAGGCTATTCTGCACTACACAAGGACTCTACAAGATCTGAAGACCATGAAATGTGGGATTGACCTCATTTTGAGGATCATTCCTTATCTTTTGCAAGTTAATTTTGACTTTCTATTTTAGGCATATCTGATCCATTAATTCAAGATCTAGATACCGTGTTGTAAAAGCTATAAAGTTGAAAACAGAAGATGAACACAAGGTTCGATTTTGAGTTCTATATTCTACTATTTTGTATGAAAGACATTTTCTTTAATATATCTACCTGCAAGCTTCTTTCATTTGTTATTGTCACACCCTCCTTCATCTATGTCTATGCATATGAGTGGAATTCGTTATTTTGTCTCTATTTCATGATCCTATGATAACTGTCATCTTACTTTTGATTGTTAAGAAAGAATCATAAGCATCTTTGGCTAGTTTGTTGACCCATCATATATATGGTTTATGTATGTTTTGGTTAACCGATTGGTTTTCTTGTCCATATGTTATACAAACCTATCTGATAATATCTCTTGAAGGCCTTGTGTTTCATGAATATACTTAGACTGTCTTGAGAATACAATCCAGAGGTTAAGATATTCATCTTGATCCAAACCCACACCTATTATTGAGAAAATAGTTTCCAAAAAGATTAAGTTACCAGGCATCTTTGACTTACAGCCTAGGAGAGTTTCCTGGAGTGATGACAAAGGATAAAATCATGAAATTTTAAATAATATGTATAAAATTTATTCCATTAAAGATACATAAAAATTGATCATCAACACATTATCTCACCATGAATATATTGGGAATCAATGGACAGTCACTGGTAGGTGGAACACTCGACTATAAAAATGGCTCTGAGGAAACATCTATTGTGGTAGCCTTGGTGGATGGCGCAGATGAAAATGGTTGGCGAGGTGTGTGGCATACAGGCACATTCACTGTGGATTGATGCGATGTAGGAGGTGGTGTGGATGGGTGGCATATGGGTACATTCACTAAGGATGTACTAAATAAGAAATATACTGGGGGTGGGTGGCGATGAACCCCCATGGGATGTACAAGTGATGAAATAATGCCTGGACTAGAAATAGGTAACCCAAAATCCACGTTCAACTGCCTAGGGACTGAACTAGTACTATAACTAGCGAAAATATTAGCATCCTACATACATATTAATAATATTGTTATTAGTACTCAATAGTAAAACACATTAACATAAATACAACAAATTTGAGATTTAAATGAGATTTAACTCGACAAATGATACCTATGAAGTAGGTGACTTGTCCATACCAGGTAGACATTTCTCGACACCACTTGGTCTCGTGACCTATAGAAACACAAGAACATTATAAATTTGAGTATGCCAAAAAATAAACAAAACATTATGGTGAATTTATCAAATGTGACACATACTTGTGTATGCGGAACATCGAATGAGTAGACTTCCTCTACCACTTCATTGGTGATGAAGATAGACACCAATGCATCTCTTGTTGTAGAGGGTCTTCTATATGGGCATAGCAACTATGAAACATCATACAATAAAATATTGAAATAAATACACAGAATACTACATAAATATATAACAATGAATACACATATATGGTTAAGATACTAACCTCCTCCATGAAGCTATGTTGTCCATTGGCCTCCATAGGCCCATAGCAAGTTTTCTCATAACTCGAGCATCTGTGAGTTTCACATGGATGAATCTATGTCCATGTACCCTCTCCTCACTGCACTCTTATCTAAGGGTTGAAGGTCTAACCCCTCTATCAATGTCATCAATAGGAGCCTCCTACGGAGATAGTGAAACAAAGCTACCATGTTGCACTAGGCTACAAATCAAAGATGATAGAGCTACATGTACCTATTTGGAAACCCTATGCAATAGGAGGATGTTGGGTAGGGGGGTTAGGCCTTCTCCTAGGGAGACGAGGACCTAACATAGGATCATGCCTAGAATGTTATCGGTCTTGTGTGAACCCTCGATCCACCCCTTGGAAGTCACCAATGTCGAAGTAGTTCTCATGGTGACCCAAAATAATTTTTTCCCATATTTTTATTAAAAGATATAAAGGAACCTACATGTTATTGTAGGGAGGTACATCAAATACCATGAACCACCTATCCATCAAGTTTTAAATAATTTTTCGTATGATGCACCAATCAATACAAATGTGTTTCTTAGTGAGAGGTGGTTGTTGTCCAGATCAAGGATCATTAAAAAGAGAGATCAGATCTTGTTTTGAAATACCCAAGTCTCTAACTTGGTTTCTATCTAGTCTAGTCCTATAATACTTGAACATTCTAGCCTTGCATTAAAAAATAGAAGTTAATTTCCCTTGGGCACTTACGATGGACCTCAAAATGATGTCCAATGAAGTGACCAAGGATTCTCGACTAGGTTCTCTAGTTCCCCTTAAATCATTGACAAGTGACCCCAAAGTAGCCAACCCCTCATCAATCCGTATGTTTATGTTTGGTGGTTGTGGTGGGTTGGGGTTTTCCTTGCCTTGGTTTTCTTAGGGTAAAAAAAACCATTTGGTAGTGAATGAAGATCTGAGGGTAAAAAAAAATCCTTGTAGTGCATGTGGACCAAATGTGATGCTTACAGTGTATGCCCTGACAAATGGATTTTGATAGTACCAAATGGAGGTTGGTGATTGCTGCAAATGTTTGAACCCAGAACATGCTTCAAACCCTTGCTCCGATGGAGAGTGTACCCGCTATGATATCATTGATCCAGATCACGGGGGCTGAGATCTAGATGAATTCAATGCCAAGAGAGGAGGATCTTATATGTGCCAATATTGCTTGAAAAACAAAACATGGAAAAAAAAACATGTAAATGAAGTACTTGGGAGGTGAGGCTCAAAGAGGAGCCTCACCACTAAAATTGATTACTAGTAAATCACTCAGAGCTAATTAATCTCACAATGAACAATAGAAAATATGAGATAATCCAAAATGAGTTACTTTATATTATGAGAAGAATTGCTAGGCCTTTATATAGAATTACAAAATGTTCCATTGGACAAAGTAAAAAAGAGCTCATTAAATGAGTCTCTATTGTTAGTATAATAGATCTAGCTACCCAACTAAGTAAGTAGTGGAAAATAAAACCAGATACAATAATGAAAATAGCTCATTAAATAAATCTCTATTATTATAATAATAGATCTAACTACCCAACTAAAAAAGTAGTGGAAAATAAAACCCCATACAATAATGGAGAGGTGGGACTCTCTTTGACCCATATGGGAAACCTGTTATCACACTTAATTAATGAGGAGGTGGGCATCTCCTTGATCCACATGGACTATATATTAGCTTTATATAGTTTTGACTTTTTCATCTGAATTTAGACCATATACCCCCTAAAATTCGGATCAGGGGGGTTGCATGGGGGCCTTTCTCCCCCCTGCGGAGTCCATAGGGCTCATCGCCCCAGCTGGGGGGGTCCGAGGGCTAGAAGGGGTTTGAGGGCGAAGCTCCTGAAGGAAAATTTTCCTTGTAAATGTATATTGTAATATCATAGTAAATATGGACCATTAATTATAAGGTCACAGATATGACAGTAGAATTTATATGAGGGTTTTTTCCCCTAGAAGGAAACCATATTTTATGAGGGAATTTTATTGTAGTTGTGTATTATTGTGGATATTGTATTCTGAGAGAGGATACTATGAGAGAATGAAGAGGAATTTACAATGGGTGTGCTAGAGGTTGTATCTCTTCATTTTGTTGGATAATAAAAAGGAAGGACCTGTCAAATTCTCTGGTGGACGTATCCCACACTGAGTGAACCACATATATTTGTGTCTCTATTGTATTGTGTATCTTATGTGTTTTATTTCCTCATTTGTTTTATTTTATTTCTCCTAAGACCTTAAGATAACTAAAACCCTAAAAATAACCTTTAAATGGTATGCATACCAATTGTATGCAATGGTAGGAATACCATTGCGATACCATGGTATGCTTACCATTGAAATACCATGGTATGCATACCGTTGCAATACCATGGTATGCATACTTGAGAATCCCTAATACAACTACCACTAAAACCCTAGAAGGCAACTAAAACCCTAAAAATAACCTATAAATGGTATGCATACCAATGGTATGCCATTCTTGAGAATCCCTAAGACAACTACCACTAAAACCCTAAGACAACTAAAACCCTAAAAATAACCTATAAATGGTATGAATACCATTGGTATGCAATGGTATGCATACTTGAGAATCCCTAAGACAACTACCACCAAAACCCTAAGACAACTAAAACCCTAAAAATAACCTATAAATGTTATGCATACCATTGTGATACCATGGTGTGCATAACATTGCAATACCAATGGTATGCATACCATTGCATTACCAATGGTATGCATACCATGGCATGGATACCAATTGTATCCAATGGTATGCATACCATTGAAATACCATTGGTATGCATATCAATCGTATGCATACTTGAGAATCCCTAAGACAACTACCACTAAAACCCTAAGACAACTAAAACCCTAAAAATAACCTATAAATAGAGCCCCTCTCGTAGATGATACACAATTCATTTCATGTAAAAGTGATGCCTTACTTGAGAATCGAGATAGTGAGAGAGAGATAACTTGAAATAGTTGCAATCGTCAACAAGTCAATATACACATTGTGCAGGTAATGAAACTGTATCATAGATATCAAATTTGGAAATTCATTAGTATCTTTTTCAAGTTTTACATTTTGAATATTGCATCATTGATTATCTATAAGATGTACTATACTAGCATGTAACCACATAAAAGTGTTGGTTATGGAGCCTAATTGTCTTCCTGATTCATAGGTCTTTATTTTCAGTCACGTTTATACCCCATGAAGACTATACACCCCTCCATGTGGGGGGGTTCCAAGGGGAGCTTCCCCCCCTACGTAGTCTGGGGGGTTCATCCCCCTATATGGGGGGTTTGGGGGCCAACGGGAATGCCCCCAAAAGAAAATTTTCATTGTAAATGTATATTATAATTTCATAGTAAATCTAGACCGTTCATTATAAGGTCGTAGATCTGACGGTATAAGTTATGTTAGAGTTTTTTTCCTTAGAAGGAAACCATCTTTTATGAGGGAATTTTCATGTGGATATGTATTATTGTGAATATTGTATTATGAGAGAGGAGACCGTCAGAGAAAGAAGAGGAATTTAGAGAGGATGTGTTGTAGGTTGTATCCCTTCATTTTGTTGGATAATAAAAAGGAAAGACCTGGCAATTTCTATGGTGGATGTACCCCACATTGGGTGAACCATGTATATATGTGTCTCTATTGTATTGTTTATCTTCTATCTTTTATTTCCGCATTTGTTTTATTTTATTGCTCTGCGATCCTGTTTTTCTAACAACTGGTATCAGATCGAAAGGTAACTCATAGGAAAACAGGGTTCCTGGTTCGAGTGGGAGCAATGGCGAAAGATGGAAAGTTTAGGGTCGAGAAATTTAATGGCCAAAAATACCCATTATGGAAGATGCAGATGGAAGATTATTTGTATCAGAAGGATCTATTCCTACCATTGGATGGAGTAGCAAAGAAGCCAACGGCCATGACAGATGAAGAATGGGAGGTTCTTGACAGAAAGGAACTAGGAATGATACGATTGAGCCTAGAAACACCAATGGATGTCAATATTTCAAAAGAAAATACAACGAAGGAGTTGATGTATGCATTGGCTAAACTATATGAAAAATCCTCAGTGACCAATAGGATATTTCTAATAAAGAGATTATTTAATATGAATATGTCAAAAGGTGGGTCTATTGCATATCATTTAAATGAATTTAATACAGTTACTAATCAGCGAAGTTCTGTAAAAGTGGACTTTGATGACAAGCTTAAGGCTCTTCTAATCATGTGCTCATTGCTAGAACGTTGGAATGGAATAGTCATGGTTGTAAGTAAATCTGTCTCTGGTTCAAACACTCTAAAATTTGATGATGTTGTTGGT
>ML783779.1:586830-598698 GCA_009831015.1 Picea engelmannii
GTAAAGTATATGGAGGTGTACATACGCTACCCCCCCTTTGGATTTGAACATGTAACCTCTAAAGAGGAATCACATGTTATTAACCATTAGTATCTTATTAATATTAATTATTATAAATTATTACTACATATATTTTATGGATTATATATTAATTTTATCACTTCCTTTTAGAAATATTTACCTCTGGAAAACATTTTAATGTAATTGTTGTGTCTAATTTAAAGTGAAATATTAAAATAATTTTGAAACGCTTAAAACTTGTAATAATGTATTACTTGTTGATCCAACTAGATCATGATATTTCTGGCGGCACAAACGGATCGAAAAGCGGATGTCATATGAGAAAGTTATGGCAGTTGGAAAATTTGGTCTTCTCGAGCAAAAAAAGTCAAAGGGTCAAAGAGACATGTGGAATCTTCAACACGTGACAAGCATGGCAGCCTCTGAATTCGACAAGTGGAAACCATTAGGTGATGACATGTGGTATCACTAGATCATGACAAGTGGCAAAGGTTCATGATGAAAAGTGTCAAAGTTTTGATAGTCCCTGTGGAAAAAGATTGGCCAACCATGGGCTGACACATGGTCCAATCCAAGGGTGCCACATGTCACCATGTTCAAGGCCTTAAAAAGGTAAAATTTATACCGTTGGACTCCATGGGATTTGATCCGATGATCTACCTCTTCGAATGACTTAAGCACAATGAGCTAGCCACAAAGGGAAAATTACTACTTTAGAAAAAAAAACCCACTTTTTAGAAATTTAAACTTAAGCACCTTTTCCATCTAAGGGAGGTGCACCCCTTAGGCACTAGGCTACATGGCCCTCATATGACCACAGAAGGGGGCGTGCCCTAACTGGGGGATTAAGCATATGTTTTTCCAAATTTTGGGTTTTGACCTTATTTTAGTGGATTTTTAGCTGATTTTTAGTGATTGTTGAGGATTTTTGGTCCTCTGAAGGGGATCTGAGCCCAACTGAGGCCAAAAGGTTGGGGGGAAGTTGGATTTCGACCCTGAACTTGGAATCTACATAAAAAATAGGTTTTTGACAATCCAAGGAGGTCCAGAATAGCATAATGTTGAAGAGCTTGGAAGATCAAGCCATTTTTATGTAGGGAAGCCATTGAGGAAGTGAATTTTGGAGGCCATTTCCGGGAGCTACGCTCATCCTTTTTCAGTTTTGTCGGTTGTGTTGGATTACTGAGGTCAAGAAGAACAAATCCATACCAGTTTGTAATCCATTTGATGCATTTATGATGTATTTTTGAAGCATTGAAGATTAATAAGAAAAGTGTCCCCCACTAAGACAAAGGCCCAGAGACGTATGAAACCTTGCCAAACTCCGTTAACAATCTTGGCATTATGGTTTGTTGTTATTAATTTTTACTTTCTTTCTTCATTCTTTATGATGGTTGTAACATTCTTTCATTAAATCTTCTTCTTCGCTTTAATTTCTAAATGGTAAATCAACTCGTGCATAAACTTAACCATAGTCTGACTTGTGGGACTAGACTTTGGCTAACAAACCGCTACCCATATCACATGGAACCTAGGCCACACCAACCTTTAGTTGGCTAGAGTTTTTAGGAACATCTCCTCCCATTCGAACCTGGGTTTCCCTACAAAGGAAACCCTTTGAAACCAATCACGCTAGCAAGATATGACTTTGATTATTAATACATTAAAAAATATAATTTTGAATATATATTTATATAAACATTAAAGTTGCAAGTTTCATGTTTTATCATTTTAGATTGAAAATTAAGTTTTATTATTTTAGATTAAAAATTAACTTAAAAATACATGTAAAAATAATAAAGGAATGTTATTTTTAACATTGAAGTTATATTAAATGAATCATTAGATATACAAAAAAAAATTGTAAGTATGGAAATTCTATTAGCTATTTAGAAACTATACATAAATGTCTTATGTCCTCAAAATTCTAGATGGCAAAGGTTTTCCAAAACAGAACCCCATAAAATCATAATTGTTTGCCTACCCAAAGAGAGAAACTAGGCTTAAATAAAATTGGAATCAAGCAACAATGATCTAGGTGGATATTAGTGGCCACCCACCTCTTCCAGGTGGTTCACATGAAACTTTCATCTTGGCAGTGACAGTTTCATCTAGGTGGATATTAGTGGATATTAGTGGCCACCCACCTCTTCCAGTTGGTTCACATACAACTTTCATATTGGGAGTTGTTTTTCTAGATTTTCGAGTCCCAAACTTTCGGGGTCGTTTTGAGGCCTTAAACGATGTTTTTTTCGGAATTTTGGAGGAGCAAGGTAATTGAAAACCCCTGGCCCACAATGGATGTTGTACTTCTCGAATAGACCTTTCTGATGAGGTATCAAACACCCCAAATGGAGATCGTATGCAAAAGTTACGACCCCTGGAAGTTGATGTACCAACTTACCCCAACGGGGCCCACATGAATTTTAGCACTTCATATGCTAGGGTTAGGTTGTTGGATGTCTAGGGTTTTGGCACTCATGTTTGATGTAAAAATGATTTTGGAGCCTCATTATACTCATCTTCTTGCGAATGAGCGTATCTTTCACATCTCTTCTCAGAGATAAGCTACCACCATTCTAACAAGCTTGTTCTTAGTCTGCATTTTACAGTTTTCAACATATCTCTTATTTAATAGAAGTCAAGTTTTATTGTATCTCTATTATTGTTCTCTGTGTCTCTGTGTTGATATTATAAATTTGTGTTTTAATTTTGTTGCACTCATAAATCTGGATCAATGGTATCAGAGAGTTCTAATCCTTGTCATTTTTTAATGCATGTCCCCGACGTAGTCATGGTATAGAGAGTTGGGTCTCGATCTTGTTTATCTTGAGGAAAATTTCTCTCTCACACCAAAGAAACTGTCCATGGTGGGTGAAAAGAAAGATGATGGGACACGAGATCCTTTCAAAATGTTGCTTGAGGAATCCCTTGAGCAACAAAGGAACGAGATAATGGAAAAAATTTCACAAATCCTTCAACGGTTGTCGACAAGCGACGGATCCACCTCAAGCGGAGGAACCACCCCTTTCAAGGTACATATCAATTTTTATATTCCTATATTTGAAGGTCAAATAGATGAAGATGACGTAGATAGATGGTTAAACCTTCTAGAAGGGTATTTTTTTGTCCACAACTTTTTCGATAGAGAAAATATTACATTTACGCTCCTCAAGGCCATCCCCCATGTCAAAAATTGGTGGGAGACTTTATGTGAGAAAAAGGAAATAGAGGGATCCACATTATTTTCAATTGCACCCACTTGGAGTTCCTTCATGGATGTTATTAAGGAACAATGCTACTCTGTTAGAATTTATGACGACTTGTATACAAGATGGACCACGTTGCGGCAGGAAAGAGACCAAATAGTGCTAGAGTTCACCAATATGTTCCATACCTTCTGCACCAAGATGGGTATCAAATATTCTGAATGAAATCTATTGCTCAAGTACCGTGGTGGTTTGCATAGATACATCCAGATAGAAATCGAGTTTTTGGACATCTCATCCTTGGGCGTGGCCTATCAATATGTTGTCAAAATTGAGCAGAAGATTAAACAAAAGACATGACAGTTTGGTTCTGGGAACCCCTCATAGAAAAAGTAGGGAAAGGGAATCCCTAACCCGCAAAACAAAGGATAGAGAAAATATGGGAAACCTCAGGACAACTAGTCGAAGCCACAAGAAAAGAAGGACAATGGGAAGAAGAAGAAAGATACCATGAAGTGGTGTGAATTCCATAATAACCCCTGTCATAACACTATTGATTTCTTCTCAAATAATTCATTGGTGGCTCACGTAAAATCCTTTGAATCAGATGTGGGTTTCGACTCTAAGTCAGAACTAGAAAAGGGGATATGGATCATTGATGCAGAACCCAATGTCACCATTTCTACTACCAAAATCCATCACGATGAACCTGATGAGCCAGAGGAAGGTGAGTGCCTCTTTCATTCACAGATGTGGATGAAAGGCACTCCTTTTCACTTCATCGTTGATAGTGGTAGAAAGAATAACCTCATCTCAGCAGAGGTCATCAAGCGGATATCCCTACCGACAATTCTACACCCACAACCCTGCACCATCGAATGGCTCTTTAAAGGAAGCGATCTTCACATCATCCAACAGTGTCTCCTGTCATATGGCATCAAGACATTCAAAGATGAGGTATTATGTGATATTGATCCCATTGAAGTTTGTGATGTTATTTTAGTCCAACCTTATTTATGGAAATGTCATGCTATATATGAGTCTAGGCCTCGTAGTGTTATTATTACTTTGAACAGAAAATTGTACAAGATACCCAAGGTAGTCCCACCTAGTGTTAGTTCCTTGATCTCTACCAAGAAATGCAGGAAGGTCATTTCTTGGACCGAGAATTTTGTCTTCTTCATGATTCGCTCTCAGAGTGAGAGAAATTTTATGGCCACATCCATGACCTCCACAACCGACCTCTCCACATAGCAGAAGAAAGTGGATAAGGTCGTGGAAGAATACAAAGACATATTCTCATCACCTACTGGGGTACCTCTGCACTGTTAGGTCAAGCATCCCATCGATATGACCCCTGATGCACCACTACCCAATGGGCCAATCTATTGTAGTTCTTTGCTAGAAACTGAGGATATCAAGCATCAGATCCAATAACTTCTCCAAAAGGGGCACATTCGACCCAACTCATGACCTTGTGGAAGGCCAATCATGCTGGTGAAGAAGAAAGATGGGACCTAGAAACTATGCATTGATTATCGGTCCCTAAATAAAATCATAGTTAGGAACCGATACCTAATTCCCCAAATATACGATCTCCTTGATCAACTCAAGGGAGACAAATACTTTAGTAAGATTGATATGATGTATTCCTACCATCAGGTCCCAATAAAGTAGACAGATGTATGGAAAAATGCCTTCAAGTCAAAAGAAGGTATTTTTGAATGGATGGTCATGCCCTTTGGTTTAACAAATGCCCCAAAAAATTTGATGAGGATGATGGATGATATCTTGCATACTTTCACTAATTCCTTTGTGGTGGTGTATCTAGATGACATCCTCATATATAACAAGACTTGGGTAGAACACTTGCAACATATTCATTAGGTTTTGTAAACTCTGTGGGAGCACAAGTTATATGTCAACTTAGAAAAATGCTCCTTCGGCATGGAAAGGGTCCAGTACCTAGGCTACATTGTTGATGCGCATGGTGTGAATGTTGATCTAGCCAAGATCCAAGTCATCCATGACTGACCATCCCCAACCACGCTCACTGAGCTTTGAAGCTTCTTAGGCCTTTCCAATTTATATCGCAATTTCATGTTGGGATTCTCCCATATTGCATGGGCCCTTATCCAAATAACCAGGGGTGGTGGTAAGGAAAAAATTGTGTGGGGGCTATCCCAACAAAAAGTATTCGATGATCTAAAGTAGCACTTGTGCTCGGCCCCAGTGCTTTCATTACTTGACTTGCAACAACACTCTAAGATTGAGATAGATGCTTCAGACTATGTTGTGGGTGCAGTCCTCACTTAACACTGCCACCCCGTGGCCTATCATAGTGAGACATTATCATATGTCATCTGTAAGTACCCTACTTATGAAAAAGAAATGTGCAACATTGAGAAATACTGCCGCCAGTGGAGGCATTACATTATCAGGAAAGAGACAGTCATCCACACTGATCATAAGTCATTGTTGTTCATGAAGACATAAGGAAAATTGCAGAATGACCTCCATCAGAAGTGGTCCACATACTTGCAGCATTTCCACCTCAACATCAAGTATAAAAAAATAAGTACAAACCAAGTCATTGATTTCCTGAGTCGACCTCCAGTCACGGAACTCACCACGGTGCTATAATATTGCGACCATGATACCTCTATATGGCCCCACCTCTATGAGACAGATCATGACCTCGCCAACACCTACCAGATATTGGGAGAAAACATAGTTGTCACTAATTTCCATCTTCATTGCGGACTCTTGTTCCATCTGAGAAATCTTTGCATTCCATCAAGCGAGCGAGAAAAGATGATTTGGGAGGCCTACTACAGTCTGGTGGTAGGCAACTTCAACATGGAAAAGACAGTGGTAGTGCTATAATGACATTTCTATTGGCCAAAACTTTGATAGGATGTCAACAACTATATCTGGTACTGCATTGCCTGCTCTATTTCCAAACCGACCACTAAGAAATAAGGCCTATACACTCCTCTGCCTACTCCTAACAGGCCTAGGAAATCCATATCAATGGACTACATGTCGAGCCTCCCGTCCACCAAGCGGGGAAATTACTGTGTTTTGTGGTTGTTGATCGCTTTTCCAAGATGGTGATTATGGCCACCTACAAGAAAAGAATCATAGTGGATTCCACTGCTAAGATCTTCTTTGAATGAGTGTGGGTACACTTTTGGATCCCACAAACCATTATCTCAGATCGATACATTTGGTTCCTCGACACATTCTGGTCAAGCCTTCGATACCTGTTGGAAACCAAGCTCACCAAGTCCACTACCTTTCACCCCCATACGGATGGCCAAACCAAGGTTGTCAATTGGATAATCATGCACATCCTATGCATGTACAATTCAAAGCACCCTCGCACCTAGGATGAGATTATTCCCTATGTTGAGAACAACTACAAAAGAGCCATACATAGCTCAACCAGCCACAACCTCTTTCAGGTGGGGTTGGGATTTCGACCATTGGGTCCCATGGATGTTGCACTACCCCTTGCGGCCACCCAAGAAGACTCATCGCATGCTCCAACTGAAGATGAAAAAGCCACCTACTTCATTGAGAAGATATAGAACATTCGCCAATAGATTCAGGATATTTTATAGAAGTCAAATGCCAAGTACAAACAACGCCATGATCAACACCAGGTGCCACACAAGTTTCAGGTGGGAGACAAAGTTTGGTTGCACTTACAGAAATAATTCCTTACAGGGTCCCATCAGAAGCTTCATCCACTCCACTATGGACCTTACACCATCACCAAGGCTATGGGATAAAATGATTTTGAGCTCAACATTCCCCCCTTCCTTGGCTTGCACCCAGTGTTCAATGTGGATCTCCTTCGGCCATATTTTCCACCATTATTGGACACCTCATAGATAGCAAAATAGTTGATACCAACCAAGCTCAACCCTGAATATATGGAACATGAATCCACTGATCATATCATGGACACACAGGTCAAGGGAACTTTCCAGAAAAATATCCATCTTTATCGGGTTGTCAAAGAAGGGCGACCCCAACACCAAGCCAAGTGGCTCGCCCAGGGCCAAATTCAGTAGAAGTTGCATCATCTGATGGAGGGACTCAACAAAATGGAGACCATTTCTTCCCGAGGGAGGATTGATCTAGGTGGATATCAGTGGCCACCCACCTCTTCCAGTTGGATCACATACAAATTTCATCTTGGCAGTGACAGTTTTCATCTTGGCAGCCTTTTTCTATATTTTTGAGTCCCAAACTTTCAGGGCCATTTTGAGGCCCTAAACGATGTTTTTTTGGACTTTTGGGAGGCCACGGGATATTAAGAACATATTTTATACCCCAGTGGATTTTTTACTTATTGGATAGACCTTTTCGAAGAGGTATGGAATGCCCCAAACAAAGATCGTATGTAAAATTTACGACCACGGGAAGTTGATGTACCAACTTACCCCAATGGGGACAACATGAATTTTGGTGCTTCATCTCCTAGGGTTAGGTTGTTGGATATCGAGGGTTTTGGAATTCGTGTTTGATGTAAAAGCTATTTTGGAGCCTCATTGTACTCATATTCTTGCAAATGAGCATAGCCATCACATCTCTTCTCAGAGATAAGCTGCCACCATTCTAGCAAGCTTGTTTTCAGTCTGCATTTTACAGTTTTCAACATATTTCTTATTTAATAGAAGTTAAGTTTTACTGTATCTCTATTATTTTTCATTGTGTATATGTGTTTATATTATAAATATGTGGTTTCATTTCATTCTGCTCATAAATCTGGATCAAACAACCAACTAGAAATGATAGAATGTGTCAGGGGAAATCACACACACATAGCTTAAACCTTCCATGAAAATCATTATCATTAGAGTGGAATGTATTATAAAAATAGAGTGTTTAACTTCCATGAGGGCTAGCATCGGTGAAATTGTCTAGAGATATAGACCTTAGTCTTGTCCTAGCGACTCCTTCTCCTCAACACGAATGCACCGATTCATCACATTATTACCTCCACGTGAGATCAAGATGCTAGAAAAGACAGGGTCGGACATTATTACATCCTCCCCATGGTCCATACACACATCCTATGTCACCCCACAGTCCTCATGCTTACCACGTAGCACCTGATCCAGGGGATTGAAGTGAAATATAGAAAGGGAGTTAGAGGCCAACTGAACAGGGTAGGCATTGATATCTTTCCATGAAAAGTCCATTTACTTATAAGGTTTTGAGATTCCTTCATTATCTAAGAAGTCTACCAATTTATTAGCTTCATGTAATACATGGGAGGGAATCAAAGCAAGGATATGGGGGATAGTCAAATGAAGGAGATCAAGGAGAGATTCCAAGTGCCAATTACAAGAAACGTATCATGGACGGGATCCATTTTGGATTTTAGTGAGCATATGAATGATAATATGTAAGTCTCCTTCAGCTATAAGTTCGGGAAATAATGTTCCTAGGCTATTTGAATACCTTGGATTAGTTCCCCAAGTTCCTCCACATTGTTAGATAGTGTGCCCATGAAACCATAGTAAACTCTGAGGGTACTCCTATTAGCATCCATGCATATTCCTCCATAGTTTTCTAGACCTAGATTTCCTTACATTTGAGATCCTCATCTATCCATCTTTCATAGTGAATGGTTTCCATAATATTAATCTTGATCTTGTTCTGAATTGAATATGCATGAGTGGATTGATATTTGAAAATGCATCAATTTCTTGATTTCTAGGTTTCCCATATAAAAAAACTAGGGAAGATCTACCATATGCAGTTAAGGAATGGATTCTCAAAGATAGATGGATTCTAGAAGATATATTTTCCTTGATAGAATCTCTTATGTGATCTATTTTCCAAAGCATAATGGCTAGTACTTGGTCCCATAAAAATATGTTGAATGAGTAAGAGTTCAAAAGGTGGTCCAAGGATTGAGTTTATTGAAGGAACATTACGCAGAGAATCGGGCCTATGAAACCTTGCTTCAGGAGGTGATCCAACGTAAGAATTTTCCCATGAGAAACAAACCAAAGAAAAGTGGCAACTTTTGGCCATAGGTTCCATTTCAAAAAAATATCCCAGATGTATTCTGTAAGAACCACATTTTGGTCAACCTCTAGGGTATAGGGCTCTTTGAGGTTAAATATGCTCACCATTCAATGTCCCCATACTATTTTTCCAAGGAGAGAGGAGAAGGTTATGATTATACTGAAGAGATCCTAGAGCAGAGAGGGTAGAAGGGGGCATTGTTGAAGAGGAATACGATCAAGATTGATATCCCAAACTATCTAGTTCAACAATTTGTAGTTTCTATGCTAGTAATTGTAAACCTTATATCCATGTTCAGTCTTGATAGGGGCCAAAAGAGTGAGGAAGTTGGGATTACTATTAAGAGGGGGAATTTTCTTCCAAGAATTTTCTTGAAAAAGGGCAGAACATTCATCTCTAACTTCCCATAAGCCGTGAGATTGAATCAAAGATTTTTTTTTTCTAGGAAACATTCCATATTAACGAACCAAAAATATCCCCAAACATATGGATCATATCTGAGGGTAAAGTATGGGGGGGCTATTTATTTTTCTATAGTTTTATCCATAACTCTCCTTTGTTTTAAATCTAACACTGCTAAGTTTTTACTCCAATAATATGATTTAGGAGCTCGGGATCCCGTAATCCTAGGCCTCCCTTCAACTTTGGAAGACAGAGTGTAATCCAGGGAACCAATGCCCATTTTCTTGTAGCATTTGCACCATGCGAAGGAAATTTTCTTTGAAGAGCTATAACAACTTTTAGAATATGTTTAGAAGAATCTACTACTGAAAATAGGTAGAGCGAGATGGCCTGCAGAACGAAATTGAGAAAAATGAGGTGACCAACAATATTGAGGGGGAAGAAAGTCCAGTAGGAGAGATTATTGATAATGTGGGAGAGGAGATCTTCCTAGTAACTGTTGTGCACAATTGAATCTAAGATAGGGACTCCAAGGTATTTGGATAGAAGTGATCTCCGAGAGAAACCCATAATTATGGAGACATGAAATTGAAAACCCATAATATTCATTACGGACTGTTGTTCCATCTGGGCTATCTCTGCGTTCCATCAAGTGAGTGAGAAAATATGATTTGGGAGGCCCACTACAGTCGAGTGGTAGGAAACTTCAGTGTGGAAAAGACAGTGGCAGTGCTATAATGACATTTCTATTGGTTGAAACTTTGATAGGATGTCAACAACTATATCTGGTACTGCACTCCCTGCTCTATTTCCAAACCGACCACTAAGAAATAAGGCCTATACACTCCTTTTCCTACTCCTAACAGGCCTAGGAAATCCATCTCAATGGACTACATGTCGAGCCTCTCGTCAACCAAGTGGGGAAATTACTCTATTTTTATGGTTGTTGATCACTTTTCCAAGATGGCGATTATGGCCGCCTACAAGAAGAGCATCATAGTGGAGGCCATTGGCAAGCTCTTCTTCGAATGAGTGTGGGTACACTTTTGGATCCCATAAACCATTATCTTAGATTGATGCATTTGGTTCCTTGACACATTATGTTCGAGCCTCCAATACCTATTGGAAACCAAGCTCACCAATTCCACTGCCTTCCACCCACATACAGATGGCCAAACCAAGGTCATCAACCGGATAATCATGCACATCCTATGCATGTACAATTCCAATAACCCCACACCTAGGATGAGAGTATTCCCTATGTTGAGCACAACTACAAAAGAGCCATACATAGCTCAACCGACCACAACCTCTTTCAGGTGGGTTTGGGATTTCGACCATTGGGTCCCATGGATGTTGCACTACCGCTTGAGGCCACCCAAGAAGACTCATCGCATGCTCCAACTAAAGCTAGAAAATCCACCTAGTTCATTGAGAATATATAGAACATCCTCCAATAGGTTCAGGATATTTTACAGAAGTCCAATGCCAAGTACAAACAACGCCATGATCAACACCGGGTGCCACACAAGTTTCAGGTGGGAGACAAAGTTTGGTTTCACTTACAGAAAGAATTCCTTACAGGGTCCCATCAGAAACTTCATCCACTCCGCTAGGGACCTTACACCATCAAAAAGGCTATTCCCCCTTCCTTGGCTTGCACCCAGTGTTCAATCTGGATCTCCTTCAACCATATTTTCCACCATTATTGGACACTTCATAGATAGCAGAATAGTTGACACCAACCGAGCTCAATCCTAACTATATGGAACATGAATTCACTGATCATATCATGGAAACACAAGTCAGGGGAACTTTCTAGAAAAATATCCATGTTTATCGGGTTGTCAAAGAAGGGAAATTCCAACACCAAGCCAAGTGGCTCACCCAGGGTCAAATTCAGCAAAAGTTTCCTCATCTGATGGGGGGACTCAAAAAAATGGAGACCATTTCTTCTAAGGGAGGATTGATCTAGGTGGATATCAGTGGCCACCCACCTCTTCCATTTGGATCACATACAAATTTCATCTTGGCAGTGACAATTTTCATCTTGGCAGCCTTTTTCTATATTTTCGAGTCCCAAACTTCTGGGGCCATTTTGAGGCCCTAAACGATGTTTTTTTGAACTTTTGGGAGGCCACGAGATATTAAGAACATATTTTATACCCCAGTGGAATTTTTACTT
>ML783779.1:616659-627275 GCA_009831015.1 Picea engelmannii
ATTTTCTGAGAGTTGAAGAACTTGTGAATGCCATGAAGGATCTTGGTGAGAAGATTGAAGAATCAATTTTAGTTCAGAAGATTTTAAGATCTTTGCTTGATAAATTTAATCCAAAAGTCTCTGCAATAGAAGAACTAAATGATATTAAAACTTTGTCCATTGATCAACTCCTAGGAAATTTAACTACATATGAAATGAGAATCAACAAAGATAAATCCATTACTAGAGAAGCATCTTTTAAAGAAGACAAGGATACTGATTCAGATTTAGATGATATTGAGGAAAAAATTGTGAGAAGGTTAAAGAAAGGATCACGAAAATATCAAGGCAAGCTTCCCCTCAAATGTTTTAACTGTGGTAAGATAGGTCACTTTGCAAATAAGTGTCCACATAAGAAGAAGGACCAGAACTCTGAAGGTGAAGAGAAGTACAAATCCAAAAGATTTGATAGAAATAAAAGTTTATGTGTAAACAATGATTACTCCTCAGAAGACACCAATAGTGACTCTTCCTGTGAAGATAAGGTAAATGACTTCATGCTTATGGCCAAAGAGGATTATGATAATAAAATCACAGGAAGTGATGATAATGATGAAGAAGTTGTGGTTGATATGGAAGGAGAACTGATCAGTGCACTGGAAGAGATTGACAGACTCAGAATTAAGAACAGAAAGAAAAAAACAATTGTTGATATAGTTCGAGAAAGACAGTAAACATCCTGATGAAGACTTTTCCCTACTAAAAGTGGAATTAGAAGAGGCAAAGAAAATCGAGGACATTCTGAAACAACAGTTATCAGAAAAGAAGGCAAAATGTAAAGCTATGGAAGAAGAAGTAGTGAAAACTAGGAAAGAGTTGGGGAAGTTTCAAGCCTTGTATCATCAAAATCTATCAAGTATCAAAGCCTCGGAAGGATTAGCCACCATTCTAAATCAGCAAAGGAATCCAAAGTTGAAAACGGGTTTGGGTTATGAAGAGGGATCAAGTAGTGGTCATCCAAGCAACAAAGACTTCATCAAGTTTGTCAAATCTACAACCAATGACAACAAC
This sequence comes from Picea engelmannii, assembly GCA_009831015.1. NCBI lineage: Eukaryota > Viridiplantae > Streptophyta > Pinopsida > Pinales > Pinaceae > Picea > Picea engelmannii. Next base: position 617,710 of record ML783779.1, read on the forward strand.
AAACCTACAGAAACAAAGGAAGACAATCAGTCGCCTAAGAGGAGTAAAGAAAAATGTGACAGGATTGAATCTGTAGAACAAAGAAATAATGCACTCCCTGCTCAAGGAAATCATCAACATGGAAGAAATCAACCTACTCAAAGAAGACAACCATTTTCCAAGTACCGAGGATTTTTCTATGGATATTGTTTTTTCTCTTCTAACTTTGGTCACAAAGTTGTAAACTGTTCTTTAAAATTTAGATATGAGCAAGCAAGACATTCAAGGTATAGATATATGCCACAACGACGAATGAGACACCTAAGTAAAAAACCTCCATAGATTGCAAATCACTTGATGGCTGGGAAAAGGACATAGGTTAAGCATAACAATCATTTTGACTCTTTAATCAACGAATTAGAATACTACATCTGTCATAACTATGGGCATAAAGTTTTTGATTGTCGCTTAAAGAACTATTAATCAAATTTGAATTCCTCTACTGAAAATGTCAAGGTTTGGAAGAAGAAAGAAAGTGATAAGTGTGGATTAGTGTTGTCAACTCAAAGACAAAAGAACCCCTGGAATATAGATAGTAGATGTTCCAAGCACATGAATGGAGAAAAGGATAGGCTTCTTCTTATAGGAAAAATCAAAACAGGAAATTTGATCCTTGAAAATGTTGAACCAGGTAAAAACAAGGATAAAGGGATGCTGAGTTTAAGTAGTGGAAAATGATGTTCTCAAGATGATCTTCCTATAGATGGGATGAAACATAATTTTCTCAATGTAAGTCAAATGTGTGACAAAGGATGTAAATAGGTGGTCCTTTCCAAAGACTATAAGATAAAGTCTATAAACTCAGGACAAGTGGTGGTTAAAAGCATAAGAACAAACAACAATGTTGATGTTGAATCCTCCCCTGCAAGTAAAGAAGAAGATTCAAATACAATAAAAGAATGTTAAATTGGCATTTATCCCATGGAAGAAGTAGGAGAAGAATCATGTCATAAGATGGAAGTAGAAGTTTTGAAGGTCGAGAAGTCAAACACCCAAATCAAGTTCTTGAACAGTTCCATGACCCTGGATAAAATCTTGGATAGTCAGAGATCACCAAATGACAAATCTGGTATTGGATACAACAAGGTAGAAATCAATACTCCTAAGAAACCTGATACAGGTCCTTTGTCTATGAAAAAGAAAAGCAGGTATGAGAGTGGTTGTAGCAGTTTTTTCTTGTGATTGAATATGGTCATAAAAGCCTTGGATTGTATGCATCATGGAAGAAAAATGAAATTGCAGTAATAGATATTGATGAGAATCAATGAGGAGATCCAAGGGTTATTTAAAAAGTAAAAGCTACAATTGAGCATTGTTCAAGTAGGACAACGACATTCATAGCAACAACATTCTGATGTACAAAATTATATACATGACATTCTGTAGAGATAATAAGAGGAAAGACCTTATCAAGGAAAGCTAATCTTTTTAGAAACAAAAGAGGAGAACAATCAGAAGCAGAGAGAGAACAGTGACAGGGGGAGTCATCTAGTTATAACAAGAAAAGGTTGATGAAGGAGTCCCAATAAGAGAGGTGAGAAATATTGAGTCTGCTACAGAGGACACAGTTGAAGATGAAGATGAACAGGTCCAAGAATCAGAAGGAAAAGACTCTGGTTTAGATACAAATATTCTGCAGGCCTCAAATAAGAGAGTCCATCCTGTCAAGGGGAGTTTGTTCTGGTTTAATATCTGATACCTCCTAAAAATATTGCAACAGCTCAGGGGGAGCATGTTTTCTTTGACATTGATGTCAAAGGGGGAGAAAAGGAGTTTTTCGGACAAGATGCTACAGTTGGAGGTCCAAACAGATTAGCGTAGTCATTCAGGGTTTCCATCAATGCCAAAGGGGGAGATTATTGGCATGTTTATAGGAAGAGTGTGCTTGTCATTGATGGCAAGATCAGAGTGTGTAGAGATGGAAAAATAGGAACAACATAAGCTCAGGAGGATTAGCGCAGAGTCGCATGCAATGCATAGGTGTGCACCAAGGACGAGGTTAACTCATTGCCAAATCTCAAGAGAGATAGCGTACTCAGGATCTTAGACAGATCAAAGGTCGAGGCCTTTGACACTTAGAACTTATTCCAAGTCAGGAGGATGTGTAAGCTCGGGAGGAGAAGCGACAGTGATCATTGGATCCCATTGAGAATTCTCGATGATCGTTAGATCTAAATTCAGGTAGGTCGAGCGCGCAGATGGAGGACAGATCTCAGGTGTTAGATCCAAGCGTGAGGTCCGACCATCGTTGGATCCAGGAGAAACTGCACGTTCTTTAAAGTGCAAGGTGAAGCAATCTTACAAAATCCTGAAAGAAGGAGAACCGTCCATCTTCAAGCAGGACCTATGGTTACAAATCATCCTTTCGCTAACTAAAAGGTCAAAGGAAGGAAGTTCTCTAACCTCCCAACTTGCGATATGCGAGATCATGAAAATATCTGGACCGTTAGATCACCAAGGATTATAGACCATTGAGCAGGCATGAAGAAGGCTCATGAAGTGGTGAAATCGCAATAAGATATTGATCGTTGATCCAAGAGGGAGATGTGGCGAGGGATTAACGTTTCGATGACTGGAAAGTCAAAGGAGAAAAGTGCTCATTTGATTGGCGAGTGGTCATATCTCGTGGTCACATTGTCAAGTGCTAGAGAAGCCAAGCTCTATTTTGGATTTCATGACATGGAGAGTCGAGAGGACTCATCACAGAATATCTGAGACACGAAAGTGAGAAATGCATTTTCGAATAAGGCTTTGGTCACAGCTAGTGGTTACATCTGCGGAAGATAGGGGAAGAATCTAGCGGTTCCAAGCTCCATCTCAGAGTCTCGATGATCGTGACTTGGAGTATCGATATCCTTCATCACAGGAATCATGATATGCGAGATCGCGATGAGATCTGGACCGTCGGATCATTGGATATATCGACCATTGATCAGGCTTGATAAAGTTCATAAGTTCATGAAATACGAAGCACCTTTTGGCGCAGCCTGTGGTCACCACTGGTGGTCACGTGAGGGGAAGAAGCTAGCGGTGCTAAGATCCATCTCAGAGTTTTGGCGATCGCGACTTGGAGTGTCGAGACCCTTCATCACAGGAATGTCGAGATGGGAAATCATGAAATTCAAATTCTGTTTAGCGCTTGGTCACAACTAGTGGGCATATGAGATAAATGCGAAATCCTGTGTATTTAATCCAATGGTATTGGTTAATTGGAAACTTGATCGAAGGGTTATTGTTCACCTCACATGTAATTGATCAGTTACGATTCAGCTAGCATAACTTAATCATGATTATTGGATGGTTGGAAATTCAGTTGCTGATGCGTTTTCTTGGAGATTCAAGGTGTAACTAAATAGGTGATATAGGATAAAATGGAGACGCAGTGACTATGGAAGGTTGGTTGTTTTGAATAAAAAATGATTTGAACTGTAAGAAAGGGAAAACAACAGTATGTGCAATTTGATATAAAACTCATAGATGAGTAACAGATGATGGATAGACAGAAGCAAGATGCAGTTTTTTTCTTTTTGAGGCTTGAGCGTGCGAAGCAGAGCAAAAAGTGGAGTGGCAGTGAACAACCCGATGAGCATAACAGTGGCATAGTGAAGAGCATGCAGAGGCACTGTGCATGGAGGATGAAGAAGGTGCAAAGATAGTATAAATACACAGAACAAAAAATATATGGAGGCTACTATGGAGAGGAATTACACACGGGAAATAGCATGTTATGGGTAGGAGCTGAAATACACAGAAGAGGCGTAATTCATAGAATCAAAATAAGACGCAAAGCATAAAGCGCAACAGAAGTAAAGAACAGAGATGCATAGATGAGACAATAAAATAAGTCTGAGGTGCACTTGTAGAGAAAAGAAGAAGATCAGAAAGTGAAAGAAGACGCAGGCAGAGAGACACTGATACAGGAGAGCAGAGCATCATAGCAGAACAGTAATAAGCCAGGTAAGCCAATGACAACTATTGAATCACTGTAATAAGTTTTAGTAGAAAATATTTATATTTATAGTGGTAGGGAGGTGCTAGGGAAGACAATTGTCCTCAGAGGTTCAAGTGGGTGCTTGAACATAGGGAGTTGTAGCTTCCATCTGGTTGCAGCCAAAGAAACCATGGTGGCAGGGTGGTGCAAGGGAGAACTACTGTTCTCTGTTATAGAAGTTGGTGCTTGTGTGACTAGAAGTTGGTGCTTCCATCCAGTTGGTGTTGGAACACTTAGGGAGTTGGTGCTTCCTTCTAGTGGGTGCTAGAGAAACCAGGGAGTTGGTGCTTCGTTCTAGTGGGTGCTAGAAAAACCAGGGATTTGGTGCTTCCTTCTAGTAGGTGCTAGAGAAAATAGAGAGTTAGTGCTCTCAGTAAGTTGTAGCTTGCAAAACAGAGATTGTATCCTCACAATGAGTTGGAGCTCATATGTATGATAATGTATAGAATGTAAATATTACTTATCATACCAAGAAGAAGAGGTTTTTACCCTTTATGGGTTTCCTCAGGAAATATTTGTCTCTGTATATTTCATATGTGTGATTGATGTTGAATGTTCTATTGTTTACTTCCCTGCATTATTGTGATTGTCATTGAGTGCTATGTAAAGATTTTAAAATAAGCATAATTGTTTAAGCACGGTAACAAATGATACACCCCCCACCCCTCTTAGTTGTCCAACAAATGTATTGCGGCTATGTATGATAGCGAATATTATATTCTGAGATAGGAGACTGTGAAATAAAGAAGAGGAAGTTACAACATGTTTATTGTAGGTTGTATCCCTTTGATTGTTGGATAATAATAAAGGAAGGACCTGGAAATTTCTTTGGCGAACGTAGCCCATACTGGGTGAACCACGTATATTTGTGTCTCTATTGTATTGTGTATCTTCTGTATTTTATTTCCGCATTTATTTTATTTTATTGCTACACAATCCTTTTTCTAACAGGTGGAACCAATGCTCTAGTATCTAGGAGGAAACTAACCAAGGAACAACCTCATATTAGTATTGAAGATTTGAATGAGTATTTTTGAAATGAATAATCATAACATAAACAATGTCAAGAACCTTCTAAAGCTGAGAATTCCCACCTGAACTTCAAAACCCAGCTTATCAAGAAAGATTATACTTAGAGAAACCTTTTACTCAGCCTGGATTTGACTTCTTGGGGGAACTCAAGAATGTGTACGGGAACTTTATTTAAGGATACCTAGTATAAAATGAAAGGATCCCCAAACCGTCAATGTCATGGGAAAAATATCAGATTTAATGACAGGGGGAGCTCTCGCAGCTAAATAATATGACCTTGTAAGTCTAGTAGTTAATGTGAAAATCAGCAATACACTCATCAATAACAAATTAATCCACCTTGGGGCTACCATCAACATTATGGCGTGTGAGACTATGAAAGAATTGAGACTTACGAGACTTAGGGAAACCTTAACCATACTCCAACTCGTTGACAAATCAACCATCAAACCATAGGGAATATTATAATATGTAGTGATATTTATAGATTCATGGGAATATCCTGTCGAATTTATGGTCTTACAACCGTTATGGCCACTGCATATTATTAAATCAGCTATAGGTTAGGAAACATGACCATCCCCCACCGGACATCCACAAAACAATTAAACCTCTATCCTCCCACCAAATCCATCATAGATCTTGAGAAACCACTCTGGGTTGATGGAGAAGAGAGTGAGGAAGAAGGAGAATCTCATCAAGTCCTCTCCATAGATCAATACTTATCCATTAGAGATAAAACAAAGGATGATGAAATTGGTGATTTCATTGCCTCTTATTATTCCTCAACAAACCCAGATATTCTTGATCATATTGTGTAACCAAAAATATAGGCTTCCCTAGCCTCAACAAGCATCTCTCCCATAGAACATGAATCCCCACCAAATAAATACCAACATTCCCATATAGAAACCATAGAAATCATACCTGGGAAAACCTTGAAAGTCAACCAATGACTGATTGAGAAAAAAATAAAATTGATTGGTTAAACTATTACAAAAACACAGTAATTCCTTCACCTGGGACTACTTTGAAATGAAGGGAATCCATCTTGACATATGCACATGCCACATATACATAAAGGAAGGATATAGACCCATCCTCAAGCCCCAACATAAGATGAATATGGAACTGGAGGACATATTCAAAGAGGAGATACATAAATTTCTCATATCCAACTTTATCTATCCAATTTCTAACAGCTAGTGGGTCTCCCATCTTATCATGGTACTAAATAAAAACGACAAATGGAGAATTTGTGTGAACTATAGAGAACTCAAAAAAGGAACACACAAGGACCATTTCCCACTTTTGTTCATTGACCAGGACCTGGATATGTTAGCAGGGAATAAATACTTATCTTTCCTCGACAGATTCATTGGATATAACCAAAACCATATCACACCCAAGGATCAAGAAAAACAAACGTTTACATGTCCATGGGGGACATTTTCCTATGGTGTTCTACCATTTGGGTTATGCAATGCCCCCACCACCTTTCAAATATTTTTCATTGGTATATTCTTTGATTTAATTCATGAATGTGTGGAAATATATATGGACAATTTCACGACATATGGGGATGAATTTGATGAGGAATTGGAAAATCTAGAGAAAACATTGATAAGGTGTAAATAATCAAACATTACCCTCGGAAATGAGAAATGTGCAATGATGTTAACTGATGGAATCGTTTTAGAATACCACATTTCAGCCAAAGGTATCCAAGTGGATCCAGAAAAAGTAAAGGTAATATTAAACTTTCCAACTCCAACCTTGCAAAAAAAGGTACAAATATTCTTAGGATATGATGCTTAGTATCATCGCTTTATTGAAAATTTCTCATAAATTGCTCGTCCATTATTTTCTTTGCTTACAAATTTTGTGTGCTTTCATGGACAGAGACATGTCAAGATGCACTTGACGAACTGAAAACTAAAGTGTTTGAAGCTCCTATTTTAAGAGGGCCCAATTGGTCCCTCTTGTTTAATAACTCCACGAACACATCTGACACTACTATTGGAGATATTATAGGAGAAAAGGAAGGAACATATCCATATGTAATCTACTATGTCAACAAGAATCTTTTTCCCACAGAACTAAACTATACAGTAATAGAAAAATATTTATTTTGGTAATACATGCTATTAATAATTTCGACATTATGTCATAGGATATCCAGTAATATTTCATACTGACCATGCTATCATAAAATATTTAATGAAAAGACCTATAACTAATGGAAAAGTCACTATATGGTTTCTTTTATTACAAAAATATGATATAACCATCTTGAATTTAAAACAGGAAAAGATAATGTAGTGGTTTATTTTCTTTCAAGACTCGCATCTAATGAAAATGAGCCATCTATAGAAGATTTGTTTCCCGATGAGAACCTATTCGCGGTTTCTACTAACTCTCCTTGGTTCATAGATATTTCTAACTATTTGGTTGTAGGTATACTACCACACCATTTATCTCCAAAAGAGTGATAGAACATCATCAATTAAAGTTGGAGACTCTCATGGATCTATAGTTTCCTCATCCACATAGGATTGGACCTCATTATCAGAAGATGTGTGCAATAAGACAATATCCATGAGATCTTGAAATCCCACCATGACAACCCATGTGAAGGCCACTTTGTAGAAAAGAGAACTAGGTACAAGGTACTACACCAAGGGTACTATTGCCCCATTATCTTAAGAGATGCCAAGGAATATATAAAAAAGGTGTGATCTCTACCAACGCATAGGATGCAATCAAATGAGATGTCATTACAACCATAGTTGGTATTAGAACCCTTTGATAAATGGTCCCTAGACTTTGTAGGGATGAGAAATACTTCTTCCCATCATAAACCCTATGTCCTAATGTGAAAATATTGTGTCATAAAATGGATGGAAGCCAAGGCACTCCCAACCGCGATCGAACAAGTAGTAGTAGGATTTATTCATGAATATATATTCACCATATTCAGGATACCTTGGGAAATATTTACTGATGGAGGAATGTAGTTCACTTCAAGGATTTTCAGAGACTTGATGGAAAAATACAAGATAAAACACAGAGTTACCACACCATATTACCTGCAGGCCAATGGACAAGTAGAAGGAACAAACAAAATCCTTGAGTCCATCATCACCAAAATTGTAAGATTACACTTCAAGAAGTGGGTTGACAGACTACCTGAAGATCTATGGACCTATTGAAGGACATTAAGAACCACTACTAGCTGCAACCCATACCAATTTTTGCATGGAAAAAGAATAATGTTGTCTATTGAAACATAGATCCAAACACTTAGAACAAAATTACGACTTGGAATGGACCTAACCAAATCCTAGAAATAGAGAATCCTCTAGATCAATGAGCTAGATGAAATCCATCAAACCGCCCTACAATGTACAAAAACCATACAAAATCAAAGAGCTCAATGGCATGCCAAGCTCATTAAGAAGAAGAAATTCAAAGTTGGATATTGGGTCTTATTATTTGACTCTAGGTTCAAGGATTTCAGACGGAAGTTCAACACCCGATGGCTCGGGACTTATGAGATTGATATTGTATATGAAAATGGAGCCATCAAACTTCACACCATCAACATCGAGAGAACTCCTCTAATGGAAAATGAACATAGGATTCGATTAAATCATAAACCCCTATCCAAGGATTCCTTTCTAAATAGGATCATTAGTGGATGGACTGACAATGACACGTATACTGTAAACAAGGGGGGAACCCCTACTAAGTGATTCATTTCTCCAAAAATAAATAAATAAATACACCCATGCATGAAAACCCTTAGGGGCATGCATGGGGGGCATGCTTTGTGAAAATCAGATTATGTTGATGTGAGGCATGTTAAAAAAAGGGGGGGAACTTCACAGTTTTTTTATGGTTATGTCAGGAGCCTTCTCATCAAAATTTAATAAGGATTTATTTTTTCAGGAAATATAGGGTAGAACAATGTTTTTACAACTCTTGTTGCTAACTCTCCCATTGCTGCAACCCCCTTTGTTGAAAATATTGTTTCCACAACTCGGCTTGCATATTTTATTCATTCTACAACTCTCTCTTATCTCATTTGTGTTTTTGCAACTCCCTTTTCTGCTACTATCATTGTTGCAACTCATGTTGTTGTGACTTTTGTTATTGCAGCTCCATTGCTACAACTCCCATTGCCATAAATTTGCTTGAAACTTTACTTTATTATGCAAATCTCTCTCATTTGCACCATGGTTGATTTTAGGGGATAAATTTCGCTCATGGGCTAATTTTCCAAGGTTTTTCCAAAAACGAGATTCACTATTTTAAAATTTATTCACCCAAATTCTATAGGATAAAATTATTTTAGCTTTAAAATCGCCAAAATTTTATAAAAACTATATAAAATCCTTAGAAATTTGAATATTTTTACAAAAATATCGCCAAACATTTATAGTTGGCATATGAAGGATTAGTAAGATTCACCAAGGTTTCTACATTTTAAAATAAATTTCCA
>ML783779.1:627325-639873 GCA_009831015.1 Picea engelmannii
AAAACTATATAAAATCCTTAGAAATTTGAATATTTTTACAAAAATATCGCCAAACATTTATAGTTGGCATATGAAGGATTAGTAAGATTCACCAAGGTTTCTACATTTTAAAATAAATTTCCATCCTTAAAATCATCCCTGGCTTGCACCACTAATGCTACCACTCATGTTTGCGTCTCTGATGCTACAACTTGACTGCACCACTGAAGTTACGAATTTGGTCTGCAACCTTGATGCTACAACTCTCGATGTTTCATATTCGTTGTTGCAACTCCCACTGTTGCAACTTTGCTTGCATATTTTGCTTTACTCTCTCATTCATGTCATCATTACTACACCTCCAGTGGATAGAATAAGAAACGTTGATGTTGAGATTTTTCCCAAGCCCATTGATGTGACTCCATTTTTCATCACTGCACTCATAAGAGGGATAGACACTTCATGTAAGATAGGACATGCATGTTTTTTGAAAGAATGTGTAATGAATTATCTATAAGTGGCATATGTTTCCATTATTACACCACCACCATAATCTCCACCCTACACCATAATTTCCATGATCGCCACGTTATTTCCATAATCAAAATCCCCCACTCAACCAACATCCATTTCCTCTCCAGTCGTAATAAATCAAAGTTAGTAAAAAGAGATACCATGGGAGGCTCCCTAAGACGTAGAGAACCCACATAATTGTTGCTACTTGAAGCATATGACCATATTATGCAAATTCACAACCAGGATGGATGGATAGAGTATGTACATTGTTTGTAGGGCTATGACGATGAAGTTATCGTGGAATTCACTTTGAATTTTGGGGAAAAATAGTCTATGATAAGAGGTACCCAGGTGGAAGCAATAAAAGAGATGGTGGCGAAAGTTATAGGCTTTCCACAAACAGGGGAGAGGTAGTACTTCAAAAGGACCTCCAAGACCAAAATCCTATGAAAATTACTTGAGCCTGGAGAGGCCCTCGTAAATAATGGAATAGGATTTGAAAGGTGTACTTTACCACACCCTTGGCAGGATGTGGCCATATTCGTGCAACATTATTTCACAGTTGAGGGTCGCTATGGATCCATTTACCTTAAACATATCTAGATCTTGGAACACCTTAAACATGGTCGACCCATCAATATGTCATATTTCCTTTTCAGGACTTTATAAACCATTGTGACACTTTCACAAAGATCAAAGAACCCCAAGGAAGTTATTTCACACCATGGACTTATTAAGCTATTGGTGGAATGTGCCTTGCACATGGAATAACATTGTCCAGTCCCCAATTATACTTTTAGAATCTATGATGGTTTCACTTATGACACTAGAGGAAGCATTGGTTGCACTTCTTCCACCAAGAGAAGCAACATTTGTAACTCCATCCCTAAACAATAGTGTCACAGCTACAATAACCCCATATGTTAACTCTCTTCAACCAAAGAGACCCAGGACGACAACTAGGAAAGGGGCCATAGTACTGCAACTATGAAAAAAATAAATCCATGAAAACTATGTGGAGGTCACTAGCATAAAACCCTCCATATAAATATTAAGAGGGTACAAGAAGATGTAACCCCATGTTCCAAAGAAAAGAATAATGAAGTACCCTTCCATGATTGTAACTCAACAAAAATAACTAGTAGAAATGGTTGACTGGGTACAATGATACAAAGTCCCCTGCTGACACACTCTACCAGTGGAAGGAATAATTTGGAAACTAATGAAGGAATGGACACAGAGGCTCTTGCTGACCCATAAGAACCAGCAAAAGGCACTCTTCTAGAGGGGTATACCACCATCCTTGAAATATACACAGACGAATAATAAATAGAGTCAAAGACTCCTAGAGAACAGTTTTCCAAACCACCGGAATTAGAGAAAGAAGAAATAGAACTAGAGGCTCTTGTTGATCCACAAGAACTAGTAAGAAATTTTTGGGAACGGTCTGCCAATCCACAAGAGAAACAATAACCAGAGCCATAGGCTCTTTCTGACCCACAAGAACCAAAAAGAAGCACTTATGGGGAAGGGATTGCTAATCTATAGGAATTACAGGAAAAAGGAACCCAAACAAAAATCTATTTTGGATCCACAAGAACTGGCAGGAAGCATTTTTTAGTAAAAACTTCCTCATTCACAAGAAGCAGAACCAAAACTAGAGGTTGTTTCCCCTGAAAGAAAGGTTTTTGCTACATTGTGGGTAAGAATTCCACATTCTTTTCCTATATATGCATCTCTTGTAAAACACAATAGAATACTAAGGATGAAAAACTAGAAGCTACAACTCAACCTTAAAATGTTGAAAGCTTAATTTAATGAACAAAGGGCACCTGGGAAATTAGGTTATACTACAAAAAGTTCACTTTTTGCATGGGAACCCTCTATTAAGACAAAGGAGATAACTCAAACAAAGGAAACAAAAGAATTAGTCGTCCAAACCAAACATTTCATATTGATTTATAGAGATACTCATACTTAAACATAACAAGAAACAATATAAGACAAAGAAATTATAGTAGGAGATGACACTAATGAAAAGGAGGAATATAGTCATCCAGAGGAAGCAGAGGAGGTGGATTGTAGTATCAGTAACCTCCATGGACATATAGATTTCTATAACCCTAAGTAATTGTTGTTTCATATGAAAATGCAACAATTTTAGGCTAGGGGAGATGACGGTGCCTAAATTAACATATTTTCAGCATTGTTCAGTATGTCTTTCCTTACCATTTTTCCACTGTTCGCTCTCTTTTTATATCTTTCTCACCCAGTTTGTCTTACTTTTTCACATAGGTATGAATCTTCTCCCATATGCCATTTTTATGTTATTGTTACATATTCTTAAGGAAAATTTTTACCTTCTTTCACTAACAATGATATACATGATAAATTATAGTGGTTGCAACTCCTTGTAGGAGTTGCAACTCCTCTACAAGTGCTACAAATTTGAGCATGACATAGTTGGAAAACTCTTAATGTGGCCCTTATTGTTGAAAATCCAAGACAAAGTCTATCAACACATTAGTTAGTGTTACAACCATTGGTCATAGATCACTCCTCATAAAGAAAGGTGACATAAGGAATGTGGACAACCAAAAGATATATTAGTTCACCTACCAACTTTTGCCAAACTAGTCGAAGTCAGAATATGCCCGTTCTTTTCTCAAAATCAGAAATATCAATGAAAATGGATGAAAATTTTGATTCTCATGGTTTTCCATCCATATCCTTGTTTTGTTTATACATTGAATGTATTGTATAAAAACCCCATGTCCCCGTGAGCTTGAGGAATGATTATGGTGATAGTATTCGACTGTATTGTAAAACTTAAGACTTCGTAAATATACTTTCTTTTTCTCCTCATGTTCACATGATGATTTGTTGATTGTTCATATGATTCTGATTTCGTAGTCCAATGCCTTGTCTAAGGGGTTTGATCCCCCTCCTTAGTCAGGTACTTCCTATACATTAAGAGTAGGATTATCATTTCATTGTTGTTCAATTAATTCCATAGTTATTTTATCTCCTTATATAGTTGCAATTCCAAATTTATTAAATAGTTAATTGCAATTTCTGTGTGGTTAACATTTAGTTCTTTTATGTTGTGGAATCTGCAATCATAAGCTATAAATCGATGATGATTCAATATATGTAAGTTTGTAATCGCAGACGTTGTTTCAAATCCCTTTGTTGCAATTCGCGTTGTTGTAACTTTCATGTTGTAGCTTCGTTGTTTCAACTTTGTTTGCAGCTTTACTTTATTATGCTTTCTTTTATATTTGTGAACAACTTTGTTCTTCAGTTGTTTGGGATTTATATTTTATTGATTTTACAAATTTTCATTGAATGTATGAACACATAATGTATAACCTTCATTTCCACAAGGAGTGAATTACTTTTATGAAGTGTGATTTCCTTTCTGCAAGAGTGATTTATTTTCCACAAATGTGATTTACTTTCTGCAAGTGTGATTTACTTTTCACAAGCGCAATTTACTTTTCGCAAGAGTGATTTATTTTCCACAAGTGTGATTTACTTTTACCAAGTGTGATTTGCCTTCTGCAAGTGTGATTTCCTTTTCCTACAAGTGTGACATTTATTTTCCTACAATTCAAGTAGTGTACATTGGTGACGTAATTGAGCATCTTAAAATCTTTATTTTTGACATTAAACGCACCACAACTTCATAGCAATTATAGCACTACACTTGCATATGCATTTCACAACAATTTGCAAGAGGGATACGACCTTGGATTGATAATTAAATGTAAAAATATTTAGTTTCTTACTGAATTAATTAGAAAGTAATTGAAAATTTTGTCGCCATGTCTAGGTCATGCTCTAGGTGTGAGAGTGTGAGAGGGAGAAAAGGAAGATAAAGAGGGGGAGTAGAGAGAGAGTGTGTATGAGAATCTGAGAGGGGTAGAGAGGAATATAGAGAGGGGGGGTAGAGAGAGAGTGTGAGAGAGAGAGAGGAAGACAGAGAGGGGTGTAGAGAGAGTGTGTGAGAGGGAGAGAGATGAAGACAAATAGAGGGTAGAGAGAGTGTGCGATAAGGAGAGAGAAATATATGGAGACAAAGACGGGGGTAGAGAGAGAGAGTAAGAGAAGGTGTGGAGAGAGGGAAGGGAGGTAGAGAGAGGTAAAGGGAGAAATGGGAGGAGAGAGACGGAGGGGGATAGAAAGTGAGGGGCAGATGTAGGAGAGAAAGAGGGGAGAGATAGTGGGAGGGATGGGAAGAGAGAGAGAGAGGAGGGGGAGTATGGAAAGAGTGTGTGAGAGTGTGAGAGGGGAGAGATGATATGGGATCTTTTCATCGTGACTTATAAATAATTGTATTAAATGAACATAAATTAAAGTGCACCATTAAAGAAGGGAAAACTTAGGAATGAAGAGACATAATCATTAGATCTGAACACAAAAAACTTGATAATGGAGTTTGTCCCTGGTGGACTATGTCTCTGGGTCCTTCTCTGAAATGGGTAGGCTCTTTTAATAACTCAGCAAAAGAATTTTGCAAATACATGAATATCTCTCATTCTGAAATCAAGTTGTAGAAATAATGATCAGATCAGAAATAAAACATCACCATTGGATTTGTGGTGTCGAATTACCCAAAAATGATTGTCTCTGCACTCCGATCTAACTCTGGCACTCCCAGGGCCAAGAGAAAATCTATCTCAATTTATGTGGCCACTGCAACCTGCAATAATGATAGTACTTGTCTCGAAATCCATGCCCACGAATGTAAGGTCGTGCCTCTCCCCCCGGTGGCTGGCGAAACTCAGCTTTAAAACAATTTTCGGTGGACGGATATTACAATGTGACTGTTAGGCAGATTGGTATGGGTGCTATAGTTAGGGTGCTTGTTATGGGGAGGTCCTGGGGTCAAACCCTATGGGCTCCCATTTTTTTTTTGTGGTTATAACTCTCGACTAACTTAGAAAGTGACTTCTAGATAGGTGGTTGTCACTAGATATGGTGGACCTTCCCCAGATTTAGAGAGGTCCCGCCATTATATATTTTTGAATTTTCGAATACGGTTTGTCCTTGAGTGATTCAAGGATTCCGCATGTTTCCTGTTGATTGGGCCACATGGAATATTCTCGTCGGTCCACCTATTTTTTGATGTCACAATGAGTCAACTTTACAAGACACATAACACTCCCTGGATGGTGCCACGTGACGTCTATTGGGGGTACCACGTGGCAATTTCCTATTGGCCCACATGGACCCCTGAAAAGTCCAATGGTGGATGACACGTGGAAGCTTGTCGTACTTCCACATGGAATGATGATGTCAGCATCCCATACAATGAAATCACCTAGTCATGTTAGTTGTTGACGTCATGCTAAATTTAGCAGTACGGATGATGATGTGTCCCCTGCTAAATGGCCCCGTTTGATTGCAACTTTGACCATGAATATCTTTCAAACCGTAACTATATTTGATGATCCATTTGTGTCATTAGAAATCTTCGCGATCATGTCATTTTCACTAAGTTTTAGGAACTTTGAATTTTTTCCCTTTCTATGTCTGCTGAAGCCATTCTAAGCGTTCTGACTTGCCTCTGTGAGTTTTGAGTCATTCTTAGCCTTATCTAGATCCCTTTTCGATCATGCCTTCCCACTGAGAACTTTTTGGACAACCAAAATATTTCATCAATCAACTGGTAAGTGAGGGAAGAGTTCCCTCGCTTTGTCCTTCTCAATCCACTTTACCTTGCTTGGATGGGTGTCTTTTAACCCTACTTCAAGATAATCAACATCACCCCTGGGTGAAGTCCTCATCCTCATGTCCAGGATTATATCTTCCTATAGCTCATCCAAGTACTCAGGTGCAAACTCATCAACTGATGGAATTGAAACTTCCTCATCTTGATCCATGATCATTGGAGGCTCAAAACGTTTCAAGTTCTCAATGTTCACAACTGAGTAAATCTAGATATAAGGTGGAAGATCCAAATGAAAAGCATTGGTACCACTTTTTTCTAAGATAGTGAAGGGTCCCTACCGAATGGGCTTGAATTTATTGCCTTCACCCTTCAATCTCTCATTGTTGATGTGAAGAAATACCCGGTCTCCAAATTGGAACTCGTGATCGACCATGTGCTTGTCGTGCCCAACTTTATATTGTGCTTGAATTTTCTCCAAATGTTCCCTGACTTCTTGGTGTATTTGTTGAATCCTCTAGATGAACTTGTGGGCTCTCTCCTATGTTCAATCTTCATTTACATCGACATATCGCTCATACATCAAGTCCAAATGAACCTTTGGTAAGTACCCAAAACATGTCTCAAAAGGTGAACTCTGAGTGGAGGAATGTAAAGATCGGTGGTACGCATGTTGTACATAGGGTTTTTGTTCATCCCATACCTTGGGATGCTTGCTGCAGTAGCCTCGAAGTAAAAGTACCATTTTTCAGTTTACCACCTTTGTTTATCTGTCGGTTTGTGGATGGAAAGTAGTGCTCCTCTTCATGTTGGTGTCCATCATTCTCCACAAGCTAGTCCAAAAGTCCCAAAGGAATCAAGTGTCTCGATCCGAGATGATAGATGTGGGTAATCCAATGTGAACCCAAACATGGTAAAAGAA
Source organism: Picea engelmannii (assembly GCA_009831015.1). Lineage (NCBI taxonomy): Eukaryota > Viridiplantae > Streptophyta > Pinopsida > Pinales > Pinaceae > Picea > Picea engelmannii. Next base: position 634,417 of record ML783779.1, read on the forward strand.
GATATTAGCAGTCTTCTCAACAGTGATTTGGTTTTTTCAAGGCATCAATATACACATCTTGTTGAACCTATCCACTACAACATACAAATAATCATGACCCCATTTGGTCATGGGTAAATCCCCTACAAAATCCATGTATATACTTTCCCATGGATGGGATGGAACAAGAAGTGGTGAGTATAGCCTCAATTTTATATTAGTGGGCTTACAAGTAGAACACATCACACACCCCTTTACATATTTAGTTACAATTGATTTAATTTGAGGCCAGTAACAAAACCTTTGTAAATTAGCCATAATTTTTCCTACCCAAAAATGCCAAAACACAAGAGAAGTATGGGCTTCTCATATTACATGGAATCATTCACTTTTAAGAATACATAGCTTTCCAATATGGTAAAGTGACTTTCCCTGTAGACAATAGTTCTCTACCTGTGCACCAAGGGTTAGCTTCATATATACTTCTTTAAAATATGCATTGATGGAATATTGTTCTATATAGCTATCATGAGATAAAGAAGCATTCTTCAAAATAACAGAAGCAACAATAGGAGATCTAGAAAGCATATCAGTTGCCATGTTACTTGTACCCTTTTTGTACTTTATTACCAAGTGAAACTGTTGTAGAAAACCCATCCACTTATAGTGTCGAGATTGTTGCAATTTGGTTTGTGCTTGAATATACTGTAAGGGTTGGTGATCTGTATGTATAATTTGTTCCTTCCCTAACAAGTAGTACTTCCATTTATTTACACTCTGGACTAATGCATACAACTCTTTATGATATGTAAGATAGTTAACAACAACTTGGTTAAAAGTTTCAGAGTGGTAACAGATAGTCTTACGATATTGCATTAGTACTGCACTCATGGCATATTTGTTGGCATATGTCTTGATCTCAAAAGGTTGTTGAAGATTCGACAATGCTAATACTGGTGTGATATTGATCTTTCCCTTTGAGGTGTCGAAATATTTTTGTTTCTTTCCTTCCCACTGAGATGCAGAGGAGATGCTATGAAGGAGAAGTTGGGAATGAATCTCATCCAATACTAGACTGCACCTAAGAAGCTTTGAACTTCACTTGCACTTTTTGGCTCAGGCCAATTTACAATTACATCAATTTTGGAAGGGTCAATTTCCAATTGTCCTCTTCCTACAATATGACCCAAGTATACAAGTGCATTCTTGCCAAATTCACATTTTGACAATTTTACATACAAATTTTCCCTTTGCAAAGTATCTAATACTTGCTTTACATGCTTCGCATGCTCATCCCATGTCCCACTAAAAACAAGAATGCCGTCTAAATGTGCAATCACAAAGTCATCTATGAAAGGCCTGAATACATCATTCATCACACGCATGAAATTTTTCGGAGCATTACAAATCCCAAACGACATAACCAACCACTCAAACAATCCATGTTTGGTTGTAAAGGCAGTTTTTCATGCATCCTGTTCTGTGACTCTGATTTGATGATATCCACTGCGCAAATCCAAATTAGTGAAATAGAAAACATTATCCAACTGATCAAGTAAATCATCTATGTGAGGAAGAGGGTACATATTTTTCACCGTGATTTTATTTAAGGCCCGACAATCGACACACATTTTCCATGTGCAATCTTTCTTTGGAACCATCATGATCGTAGCACCACAAGGAGATGAACTGGGCCTGATGACCCCTTGATCCAATAATCCCTATACTTGCTTCTTGATCTCTGTCATCTCCACAACTGACATCCTGTACATTCCCACATTAGGCAAATGAGAATCCTGTTGAAGATATATCTCATGTTGGATTTCCCTCTTAGAAGGTAATCCATCTGGTTCCTAAAAAATATCATCATACTTAGAAATAATATCAATTAATTCATTTTTATGGTATGGATCACACCCTTGGAAAGAATTAGATGTCTCGACATCTTTCTCTCTGACGACCATGAGTACATATCTCTTATTAGTGTTTATGAGTCTTTTCATTTGTCTTGCACTAACAAGTGTTGTATTTACCCTCATGTTGTGATATCTAACAAAATATTCCACTCCTCTCTTAGTAAGGTGGTATTTTTTCTCATGTCGAAAGAAGACTATTTTTCTATCATAAAGATAAGGACTTCCCAACACAATGCCACATATATCAAGTGGTACAACATCCAAATCAACTTCATCAATCAATTTTGAAGCAATAGAAAATCTTATCCTACATTTTTTGGTGACATTAAGTTTTGCTTTGTCACATACCCAACCAAGAGGATAAGGTTTTGGATGTGGTTTCATTTCAAGACCCATTTTCTTGACAAGTTCTTTAGATATTAAGTTTACTTGGGAACTGAGATCAAATAATGTATCTATCTTAGTATTTTTAGATACAACTCTTATCTGAAATAACTCATTCCTCTTTCGTTCATCAACATGAGATTTATCATTGGAACTAGAACTAGCATGAAGAGACTCTTTACCTTGTACTCCAACCACTATGATATTTCCTTCATCTCCTGAATCGGAACCAATATCTTGTTGTACTGTAAAATAGTATTTGTCTTCCCCTTTTCCACTGAATTGTTTCAGTTTCTTTTCTGGATGCAGTTTCCAACAGTGTTCTTCATATTGACTGCTCTTCTTGCAATGAGTGCAAGATGTTTGTCCTCCTTCTCTCATCACTATAACGGTCTTCTTGTCCTTCCTTTTAAACTTCTTAAAAGTCTTCTTTGGGAAATTGGAAGGTTTCTTTGCAGGATCTTCTTGCATGCATTTCCCCATGTTCTCTAGGTGAGTGGATTGCACACAAACTTCGTCAAGACTAGTGGGGTTAAACAAGAGAAAAGTATGTCGAATATAACTATGAAGTGCACCAATATACTTCATTAAAGTCTCATAAGAATCTAAGGAAATGTTCAATGCAAGAGATTTCTTCCTAAATTCTTCTGTGAAACTTTGTACAGTTTGTCCTTTACTTTTCCTTAAGGTTTTCCATTCCATCATTGCTTTATGTAAACACCCTAATGGATAAAATTGCTTCATGATCATTGATTTAAATTATGACCACGAGGAAAGAAGCTTACCATACTTACTTCTATCCTAAAGCTTGCTCTCCCACCATACGATATCAATTCCTTCCAACCGAAGAGAAGCCAATTGCACTTTAACTTCATCTTCATCAATATGTTGGACATGACAATACACTTCAACCTGTTAGATCCAATTATCTAACTTTTCAAAATTATCATCCCCATTAAACATAAGTAAAGTAAATTTTACATCAAGATTTAATAATGGTTTCTTAAAAGAGGCTTTATGGCTAAAATGATGAGAATGATGAGAATGCTCAGAGGAAGAAGAACTAGAACTCAAAGGTGAATATGGAGGCTCAAGAGGATCTCCTCCAGCCCCTTGGTTATCGAAGAATCATCATCTACATGTGCTTCCTTTTTCTCCCCTTTCTTCTTCATCCTCTTCTCGTAATCACCATACATTCACTTGACCATTTCTGACATGCGATAAAAGACCATGTGAAATTTTTTCTCCTATTCATCACGCTTGTCCTCTTCTACCATTTTCTTCCCTCTGGATACACGACCAAATTTGGGATTGAAAGTATTTAGAGTTCCTTCACCCTGCTTATGCTTGGCCCTATTAAGCATTCACACTCAACCATTCAAGTCAAAGATGACTTCTCTGATAACAACATGATCTGGGATCTTTTCATCGTGACTTATAAATAATTGTATTAAATGAGCATAAATTAAAGTGCACCATTAAAGAAGGGAAAACTTATAAATGAAAATCCATAAGCATCATATCTGAACACAAAAAACTTGATAATGGAGTTCATCCCTGGTGGACTATGTCTTCGGGTCCTTCTTTCAAATGGGTAGGATCTTTTATTAACTCAGCAAAATAATTTGGAAAATACATGAATATCTCTCATTATAAAATAAAGTTGCAAAAATAATGCTCAGATCAGAAAAAAAACATCACCATTAGATTCGTGGCATCGAATTACCCAAAAAAGATTGTCTCCACACTTTTATCCGACTCTGGCACTCCCAGGCCCAAAAGAAAATTTGTCTCAGTTTTTGTGCTCGCTGCAACCTGCAATAATGACAGTACTTGTCTCGAAATCCATGCCCACGGATGTACGGTCGTGCCTCTCTCCCCAATGGCTAGTGAAACTCAACTTTAAGTTTTTTTTCGGTAGACAGATATTACAATGTGACCGTTAGGCAGATTGTTATGGGCACTAAAGTTAGGGCGCTTGTTATGGGGAGGTCCCGAGGTCAAACCCCATGGGATCCCATTTTAGTGTTGTGGTTATAACTCCCAAATAAATTAGCGAGCAGCTTCTAGATATGAAGGTTGTCACCAGATATGGTGGACCTTCGCTAGATTTGGCGGGGTCCCGCCATTATATATTTTTGAATTTTCAGATACAGGTTGTCCTTGAGTGATTCATGGATGCCACGTGTCGCCCTCTGATTGGGCCATGTGGAATCTTCTCATTGGTCCACCTGGATGTTGATGTCACACCTAGTAAAATGTATGGGACACATGGAGCTCCCTGAATGGTGCCATGTGTCGTCTCCTAGGGTGCCACGTGGAAATTTCTTATTGGCCCACGTGGACCCGTGAAAAGTCCAATGGAGGGTGACATGTGGTAGCCTGTGGTGCTTCCACGTGGCATGTTGATGTTAGTAGATCATATGATGATGTCACCTTTTTGTTTTAGTTATTGACGCCATGACGATGTCAATAGTACGAACCATGATGTGTCCCTTGCTGATTGGCCATGTTTGACTGCAACTTTGACCGTGAATATCTTTCAAACCGTAACTATGTTTGATGAGTTGTTTGCATCATTATAGATATTGCGACATGCTCTTTGTGATCATGCCATTTTCATTGAGTTTTGGGAAATTTTAATTTTTTCCCTTTCTCTATCTCTTGAATCCATTCTGATCGTTTTGAGTTTCCTATGTGAGTTCTAAGTCATTCTTAGCCTTCTCTAGATGATTTTTGGATCAATAGAGGAAGATAGAGAGGGGGGTAGAGATATATTGTGTGAGAGGGAGGGAGAGGGAGACAGAGAGGGTGGGTAGAGAGAGAGAGTGGGTGAGAGGAAGGGGGGGAGAGAGGGAGACAAAGAGGGGGGGTAGAGAGAGAGAAAGAGAGGAAGAAATAGAGGGGGATTAGAGAGATAATGTGTGTAAGATTGTGAGAGGGAGAGAGAGTAAGATAAATAGGAGGGGTAGAGAGAGAGTATCTGAGAGTGTGAGAGGGAGAGAGAGGAATACAGAGATGAATGGTTGAGAGAGAGTGTGTGAAATAGTGAGAGGGAGATAGAGGAAGTCAGATAGGAGGGTAGAGAGAGTGTGTGAGAGGGAAACAAAGAGGTGTGGCGGAGAGAGAAGGAGAGAGAGGAATGGGGGAGAGAGGGAATGGAGGTAGAGAGAGGTAA
>ML783779.1:657783-672238 GCA_009831015.1 Picea engelmannii
ATTTGTATGAGCAAAGTGAGGATGATTCTGTAGATGTATACACACAACAGTTATAGAGCTAGTTAGTTTCTTCAGATCCTGTACTATGTCTTCTCGCAACTCTATTACAAATGTTGCTTGGGTTGTGTGAAATATCAATTCTCTAACATCCCTTTTCTTTGTTATATTTTTTAAGAGAATAAGTGGAAATTGCCCTTTATGTAATTGTTGTTCCACTAACGAAAACCAATTTGAATAGGTATTGAACAATTGCATTTGCAACATGGAACAATGCAATATTTGTGTAACTTAACCGAGATATATGCACATGCGAAAGTAAAGGACAAAAATGGATATCAGGAATGGTACCATTTCCTTGTCGATATCTGAATCTCCATATTTTATATGGAGAATGTGTTGCAAGCCAATTTTTCTCTCCAGTGTGACAGCTACGCCAATGGTTCTGATTGGGTAAATGTCATTTCTCTGTGCAAGTTGGTTGATAGTTGTGTCCGAGACGAAACAATATTCTGAACAAACAGTGAGAATTTTTTCCACAATACTGGTTTCGTTGAGCGAAATCATCCGATCACAATCACCACAGTCATATAATGTTTTGGGAAATATATTAAAATTTGTAATGGATATCCCATTACACGGGAATATCTTTTCTGCATGTTTCTAGATAAGTTGTGTAGGAATAGTCAGTGTGACTTTCATCATGGCCTACTTGTCTATCATGTCAGCACGCATAATGGATCTATTTTTGTTTGCCTTGTCCAAGTAGGTGCTATAGACAACCATTATGTCCCCGATGAACACTTGTCCAATTCGGCGGTTGTTCAAGCCCTCTATTGATAGTACTTTGGGTGTTACAAGTCTAGACCTAGTGACAACTTTTGAACAGGAAAAGTAAAGTGAATGGTAGTGTGCATTATTTTTTTGTTTTCTTTTTTTCCTGGCATAAATTTACAAGAAGACGCATAGCTTCGATGAACTATGGATCCAGAGTTTTGCAACCACACCTCTTAGTCTACGGAACCTGAGCTATGTTCAATGTATCACTTGTACTTGTTGATACTTCTTGTGAACTGCAAAGCATGTATTGCAGATGAAATCAAAATATTCACCATGCCATAGATGAATAAATAGTTGATTATATTTTTTGGTAAACATACTAGGAACATAATATATGCATCTTTACCTTTGGCCTTGTCGGTCTACAGATGTCTGGGATGACTGACTACTCATGGCCATGGCACTAGTCCAACTTTTTTTTATGCAAGCATGTGTAGATGAACATTAGAAGGACTAAACAAGCATATGCATTGTATACTATCCATAATAGTTCTTAATGTCACATGTAGGGTGGAAGGAGATGGAATACAAAATGGATGTCAAGGGATACTCATGAAACATGAGGACCTGAGGGTCAAATTGTATGCCTCTGATTTTTTGACTGGAAAAATGTGTAACAGTAAATAGGGTGTGATGGTGGGGCACAACAGCTAATTTGTATATCGTGGAACCCCGGAAACCAGGGGAGCAATCTTGAACCCGCTATCCCAACACCTGCAATCGACAAAGTGGGTAAGTATGGAATAAGGTAGAAGCGTGACCATAAATGTTAACCCATGAGTCCGCCAACCCACGCACCAAGGCATTTTTAGAAAGACCACTAAGCAGAGAAATTAGAAATCAAAAGGGATAATAGAAAATGGAAAAAGTATAAATGGAGAAGAAACAAAGGCCCATTGCTTCCAAGTCATCTTTTTCTAGTCTAATACTATATGCCCCCACCCACTTTGTATATTTAATTTACTAGCATAGTTGGTATACCTTTTCAAAGATTGTACCACAGAACCCACTATTGTTGCATAGAATAATTCATCTTCCTGTCCAACCAACCTGTTTTTTTCAAGGTAGAAACGTCTAATATACAATGGACATGAAGGCAAGTTAGTATGAAGAAAGACATGTAAAAGAAAGAAAAACAGTTCTATTTATTTCAGTGTAACAACAAACAGAATACAGTTCACATGAGAATAAGAAGAAAGATACATAGCATATATGTACAGGAAAAAAAAAAAAAGGTGCAAAGCAGTGGAACAATCACAAAAAATACACAGATAATAACTGAAATACTCAACACTAGAATATGAAATAAGAGTACAAATGTGCACCTCTGTAACTCCTCGTCTACATTCGTGCCAAAGAGTCCATCATCCTCTCCAGACATTTTGTTTGTTTAAATGTAACAATGCAGGAAAAATACAATGGTCATCAAGGAAGTTAGTATGCAAGAAAACATGTAATGAAGATAATTTATTATGTAGGAAGGCATGCAACATCTACATACAATAAACTAGAGAAACACACATACAGACAATAACTAAAATACAAAACAACCAAATATGAAATAACAGTACAAGCATGTACCTTTGTATCTCCTCTTCCACCGCTGTAGTCAAGACTCCATCGTTTTCTCTAGCTATTTTGTTTGTTTGAATGTTGGAATGCACAAAACACGATGAACATGAATGGAAGTTGGTATGCACCAGAGAAATGGACAACAAATTGAGCTTCAAATCTATATCTATGTCACCCATGATGAGTGACTGAGTATCTCATGTTGGTTGTTGCATGTTAGGATGTTGCACTTCACAGGACGTTGTTGAGCCCATGGCTAGAGCTGGATTTTGTTGATCAATGACCCTTGGAGAATGGTTGTGTGTGTGTCAATGGAGGGACTAAATCTGAACTATGTCGATTCACAGCTCTAAGAACAACTTCCAATTCCTCGATGCGCTTAAATTCCTGCTGCTACAACTCGTGAGTTAGGTTTAAATTAGAGGCTTGCAAAGAATCCACCTTTGACTATTGGTTCTTCAATTTCTCCTAGAGGTGGGCCACTTTACACTTATTGTAGTCACACAGATCGACTGCGATGCCACAAGATTTTTGGGATGAGACAACTGCCAATGAATTCAATCTTGGACAACTTAATGTGAAAATAACTCATAGAGTGGAACTGGTTTTCCAAGTAACTAATGTGTTGATAGATCTGCATTATACTAGGTAGAGAATTCTTTCTTAGTCATCCTTTTATGATTAAATCCAAGTCCCCAAGGAAAATAACTCAACCATTCTTATCAGTTGGAATAAGACATAGACCCATGTAGACTACTAGAACTTTTGCTTGATTATTGTTATTTTTTCCAAGCCCCTAGAATATTCAAGGATTTGATTTCCATTGGATTCATATATGAATCCACGCACATATTTCCCATGGGTTTCCTTTCGATGCCCCATTAAAGAATAAAAACGTTGATTTTTGTTGTTGTTGCCATTGAATAAAATCTTGGTCAGAAAGTCTAAGGAGGACGATTTTACCTTCAGGGTTCAACCATCGGGTGCCCCAATTCTGTATTTAATCTTATATATTGATAAGAATCACTTTCCAAACCTGAGATGTGGAGGATTTAAGAAAAAATGGCATATACAAGTATTTGAAAAAGGTCAAATTGCTAACCATAGAAAATCCTAAGATTCTAGAAATGAAATCTTGCAACTCTCTTGTGATGTTCCATCCATATATTTTTCTTTTGATGTTATTTATTTTACCTCTTGAAGTGGTTAGAAAGTCATCCAGATCCATCTTGAATCTTCGGGCGGTGATTTTTGAAGCAACTCCTAGGAGAAGAGTATCATCGACAAATTGATAATGATTGATATCCTTCACTCCATGGGATATTTTGATGTCTGGTAAACATCCTTGTCTGCATTCAACTTCAAGCTTCCTAATAAGAGAGTCGACCATTATACTGTAAAGAGAGGGAGAGAGGGGGGAACTTTTCATAAGACCTCTGTTGGATTTAAGGAAGTTTGTGGGCCTTCCAATTATCATTGGGGAAATTTAGGGAGAGCCTATACAAGATCGAATCCAATCTATAAACTCCTCTAAGAAGCCATATTTATTGAGAACAAAGAACAAGAAGGAGTTCTTGACCCGATCAAATACATTTGACATATCTAATTTTACCACCATTCCCTTATATTTTTTAATCATGCTTGAGTGGATAGTCGCTTCTTGCACTAGGATGATGTTGTTTATGATTTTTTTGTTCCCCATAAATCCCCCTTACTTTATGAAACTAAATTTTGGAGAAGAATTTTGATTCCATTAGCTATAATTTTGGTTAAGTCTTTATAGGCATTGTTATAGAGAGATATGGGTCTAAATAGGGAGAAGTTTGAGGGATTGGTTTCTTTAGGGATGAGGGCTAGGAAAGTCGAATTTGTAGCACCACCTACCTTCTTTTTTCTTCAGAGTGTAATTCAACATCCTATTCATGTCATATTTGATGAAATACTAAAAATGATTAAAGACCCTAGCAGAAAACCCATCTGGGCTTGGAGCTTTATTTTGATCTAACGCTCGAAGAGCTTGTATTATTTCTTCCTCCCCAATTTCTTTCACGTGAGATTTTTTGTCCTCGTTTGTTATACAACAAGGAATGTGTTCCAAAAATGTCTTCTCACTTTCTTCTTCCCCCTTTGTGACTTTTTGACTGTATAAATTTTCATAATGTTGTGTTGTCGCCTCTTTTATTTGTGCAAATATTTCCAGTATATGTCCAGACTCAGACTGAATTTTGGTGACTATTTTTTTCTTCTTTCACTACTAGGATTGCTTGTGGAAGAATGACGTGTTTGAATTTCCAGTCAGAAGCCAAAGACTACATGATTTCAATTATCGGTGCTCCTCTTCTTTTTAATGTGTTGCATGAAGGTTTTGAGAGGCTTCTTTTTCCTTACTGAGGATTGCTTCAATTACCTCTGCATTCTCCATTTCACATTGAATTTATTCCAATTATGAAATTCATGAGGTTATTGTAAGTTTTAAACCTGTGAAGTAAAGCAATGCATATAAATTCTTAAGCAAAAAAAAATTTAATCAATGGCTCATACACAGAGTACACAAATATTTTATACCGGAAACCCTCAATCGGGAAAACCTTTCTTATATTCATTATATCGAATTTCACCATTCACCATACAATATATATAAAAAAAAAATAGGTATTCCATAGATACCAAAACCCTAATCCCTTAATCCGGGATTAATTTACAAAACCGCTAAAAATAGCAAAATCTACTAAAAATAGCAAAAACCGCCCAAAAAAAAAATCTGGGGCGTTGCCCCAAACTCTATTGGCCCTGGGCTACCTCCCATTGTAGAACGTTGCGCATAACCAAGGGGGGGAATACTTCCCCCCCAGGAAAGCGCCTGGCGCACACGACACAAACAGGGCACTAGTACAAGGGATCGTCAGACGCAGTTGTCATATCTGACGCACCCACACACACACATGCAAAGAATATAACACATACCCAACATTCTCCCACTTATTTTTTTCTTTGCATATAGGGGTCCAGGGGATTATATAGTCAAAAATGCAAGGAAACAATGCCCATTGTTACTCTACACGAGGAGAACTTTTCTGTGCTCACAGACTTTGTCAATGAATCTACAACATTCTTCAAAGTGTCAACCTTTTCCATCAACACCTTATTTTCCTCAACCATGTCTCTCACAAAGTGATACTGTACATCAATATGCTTTGTTTTCGAATGGTAAGCTGGGTTCTTTGCCAGGAAGATTGCACTCTGACTGTCACAATCTAATCTCATTGCTTGTTGTACCAACCCAATACCTGAACACAATATTTGTAACCATATTGCTTCCTTGCTTGCATGAGTGGTTGCCATGTATTTAGATTTTGTAGTTGAGAGTGCCACTACAGCCTGTCTTTTGCTCATCCAACTTATTACTCCTCCAAATAGGTTAAACACATACCCACTTGTAGATATTCTGCGATCCATATCTCCATCCCAGTCTTCATCAACAAAGCCATGTATGTCCAGCACTATGTCCAATCCTGGTCTTCCTTGGTAGCACAATCCATAACTGGTAGTGCCACGAAGATACCTGAAGACCCTCTTTACTGTTGTCCAATGCTCCTTCCCTGGTTTTGACATATACTTGCTCAAAAATCCTACTGCATGTGTAATGTCCAATCTAGTACAGACCATTTCATACATCAAATTGCCAACTGTACTGGCATACAGAACATGGGACATGTCCTCTTCTTCTTCATGTGTCTTGGGATACTGATCTGCAGATAAATTTACACCTATAGGAATAGGAACCTTGACCGGTTTACTTCCATCCATATTAAACCTCTGCAATATTGTCTCGATATATTTTCTCTGATTCAACCGGAGTTTCTTGTTTACACGATCTCTTTTAATCTCCATTCCCATAATGAAGTTAGCAACACCGAGATCCTTCATGTCAAATTTGGAGGATAGTTGTGATTTCACCTCCTTGATAACATCCATGTTATTTCCTAGCAACAACATGTCATCAACATACAACACTACATAAATGAAGTGATTACCAACCTGCTTGGAATATACACAGTGATCATCCCTGCTTCTTACAAATCTCAATCCAAGGATGTATGTGTCAAAATTTTGGTACCACATCCTAAGTGATTGCTTCGGACCATATAGTGACTTCTTTAGCTTACATATCAGCTCTTTCTTTCCCTTCACTACAAAGCCTTCTGGCTGTTTCATGTAGATTTCTTCTTCCAAATCCCCATGTAGGAATGTTGTCTTCACATCCATCTGTTCCACTTCAAGATCAAAAGAAGCAGCAATAGATAAAATAAATCTAATAGAAGTTAACTTAGAAACAGGAGAAAAAAATTCACCAAAGTCAATTCCCTCTACCTGGGAATAACCTTTTTCTACTAACCAAGATTTGTATTTCTCCACTTTACCTTGTGCACTAAACTTCTTCTTGAACAACCATTTGCTACCAACAGATTTTCTTCCAGCTGGAAACTCAACTATATCCCATGCATCATTATTATCCAAGGCATCCATTTCTTCAACCATGGCCTTCTTCCAGAGTTTACTATCCTCTGAATTCACTACTTCCTTGACAGTTATGGGATCATCATCAGTAATAGATAAAGAAAAATTGGAATGAAAATCAGGTGGACTATACCTTTTTGGTTGCCTTCTATCTCTCACTGATCTCCTCAATATTGTGGTATGAGTTTCTTCTTCTTCTTTTGTTGCTTCCTCTTCTTCAGATGATTCAGATTTTGCATCATCCAACTCAATCTCTATTTTCTCAGGTTCATCTTGCATTGGTAGGAATTCCTGTTTGGACACATCTTTTACCTCTCTGAAAACAACATCTCGACTGTAAATAATTTTCTTGGTTTCTGGGTTCCAAAGATTATAATCTTTCACACCATCTTTATAACCAATAAAGATACACTTTTCAGCCTTTTTATCCAACTTGCTTCTATTTTCCTTTGGAACATGTACATAAGAATCACAACCAAACACTATAAGATGTTGAAGAGAGGGTTTATTTACAAACCATACCTCATGTAGAGTTTTATCATCCAACACTGATGAAGGTGATCGATTGACTAGGTAACATGCTATACCCACTACCTCTGCCTAGAATTCTTGTCCTAACCTGGCACCGCTGAGCATGCTCCTTGGTTTTTCCATCAGTGTCATGTTTATACTTTCTGCAACTCCATTCTGCTGAGGAGTGTATGGAGTAGTATTTTTCCTTGCTATACCAAACTTCCTACAAAATTATTCGAATTCATTTCCGTAGAATTCTCCACCATTATATGTTCTCAATACCTTTTTTTTCTTCTCTGTCTGATTTTCTACCAGAGCCTTAAACTCTTTAAATTTATCAAATACCTCAGATTTCTTTCTAAGAAAATAAATCCATTTGTTCCTTGAAAAATCATCTATGAATGAAACATAATACATAGATTTATCTAGGGATGGAACAGGAACAAGTCCAAACACATCACTGTGTATCAACTCTAAGATCCCCTTTGCTCTTGTAGCACCAGATGGGAATCTTTCTCGATTTTGTTTACCATATATGCAATGTTCATAGAAATAAAAATCCAGAGTGCAATTAGACATACCTTCAACCATACATTTACCGTGTTGTGTTCAAAGGCCCTTTTCTCCAATATGTCCCAGTCTTGATGCCATAGCATGGTCTTCTTTCTAGAGAAAATATTAGTCTTGTCTTCTTTATTTTTATGTTCAAGGACAATAGAACTGTTACACCCATTAGTATAAGTGCTTCCCAACAACTTGTACAGAGTTCCACACCGAACTCCCCTCATCAACACCATTGCTCCTCATACCATCTTGCAAGTGTTCTTTCCAAATACAGTATCCACTCCTGCATCATCCATCTTGCTTACAGATATTAGGATCCTGGCTAGTTTTGGAATGTGTAGAACCCCAGGAAGTGTTCTAATCCTTCCATCTTTTAGCAGCAACTTAACCCTTCCACATCCCAATATTTTTGTTGTCGATTCATCTCCTAGGAATACATCACCACCATCATATTTTTCATATCCAAAGAACCACTCCCTGTGAGAAGTCATATGGTATGATGCACCTAAGTCGATCAACCATACATCACGGTCTTCATGTGTACTTGTATATGCCAGGTAAACATCACCTCCTTCTTTAGTGGAGGTTTTTGCCTCTTTGGAAGAGGTACTATCAGATCCCTTTGGTTTTTCAACCTTCTTAGACTTGAAATCTTTCTTATAATGCCCTATTTTACCACACTTCCAGCATTTCCTCAAAGATTTTCCTGGAGACTTAGATCTACCTGTAGATTTATATCTCCACCCCGAAGTCTTACCAAGGTTCCTGTCTTAGGTATAACCTCTTACAAATAAAGCATCTGTGTTATGACTATCCATTATTTTCCGTCTCATCTCTTCAGATAACAAGGATGAAACTACATCCTCATACTTCAATGTAGATTGAGTGGTACTACCTATTGCTACAACCAGATTATCCCAAGAGTCTGGCAAAGAACATAACAAAGTAATACACTTATCTTCTTCTGGAATCATAATATTAACAGAGCCAAGTTGACTTACCAAAGTATTAAAGGCATTTAGATGTTCTGTCACAGAATCTCCATCTTCCATCCTAAGATGATACAACTTCTTTCGAAGAAACAACTTGTTTACCAAGGACTTTGATTGATACAAATTCCCCAACTTATCCCATAGTTCCTTGGCTGTAGATTCTCCTGAGACATTCAACAACATTGAATCTGCTAGGAAGACTCGAATAGTACTCCTTTCTCTTCTATCCAACTTCTCCCAATCTTCCTCTGACATACCAGTAGGTGATGTACTAGTAGTTTGTGTACTAGTAGGTTGTGTACCAGTAGCATGTGTGCTAGTAGATGGTGTACCAGTAGGCTATGTACTAGGATCCACAGCGATCCATTGTTCTTTGTCTACAAGAAGGTCCTCCATCTTCAGCTTCCATAGCTCAACTTTTTTATCATTGAACTTCTCTATCTCGATTTTAGATGAGCTCGCCATTCCTCTTTATATACTCGAATCTCCACTGCAAAATCTCCCACTAAACCCACGTTTATCACAGACCTCCTCAACAACAAAGGCATACCTCTGAAGTGAAAAATGAGCTATGATACCACATGTAAGTTTCAAACCTGTGAAGTAAAGCAAGGCATATATATTCTTAATCATAACAGAATTTAATCAATGACTCATACACAAAGTACACAAAGATTTTATACCAGAAACCCTCAACTGGGAAAACCTTTCTTATATTCATTATATCGAATTTCACCATTCACCATACAATATATATACAATGTTTTTAGGTATTCCATAGATACCAAAACCATAATCCCTTAATCTGGGATTAATTTACAAAACTGCTAAAAATAGCAAAAAATGCCCAAAAAACAAAATTCGGGGCATTGCCACGGGCTACCGCCCATTATTGAACATTGCGCGTAACCAGAGGGGGCATACCTGCCCCCCCTGGGACCCCCCTAGGAAAGATCCCGATGCACACGGCACAAACAGGGCACTAGTATGAGGGATCATCAGATGCAGTTGCCATATCTGACGCACCCACACACACACATGAAAAGAATATAACACATACCCAATAGTTCTCTCCTCCGAAGGAGGGCTGTCAGAACTATTTTCCCATTCTTTCAATGCTTTTTTCACCAGTCTTAGTTTTCTTTCCCAAATAAAATTTGGGGATCCAACAATGGGTGTAGACCATATTTGCAAGACAAGAGAGGTTACAAAGAAAAATTCAAGCCAAAGAGGATTGAAGTAGAAGGGAATAGAACCATAATTTTTTTGGGGGGGAAGGGAAAGGGTAATGGGTTTATGGTCAAAGTGGACAAAGGGGAGGATTTTGGAGGAGATACCAAGAGGAAGGAGGAGGAAGTCACTATGGATCAGGAATCAATCTAGATGCATGACAATGTGGCCTAGCCTTGATTTCTTGTTTCTCCATGTGAATTTTCCTTTGGAGGGATTTATGTCTTGCAGATACCAATCTGACCTAATTCCTTTCAATATTTCCCTCATAGGGTCATGGACACAGGTGCCTCCCCTCTTTTTTGAAGGATGAATATGGGTGTTTAAGTCACCCGTTACTATGAAATTTGGTAGTTCTAAAGTTTCCTCGGTAGCAAACAGAGAGTTCCAACATTCTACCTTTTCTAAGTATTTGTTTGGCATATAAATATTGAGAATTGAAAACTTAATTCCAGAGTGCTTCCCTTTGGGGATTGTGAGAATCCAATGAATGCACAGAAAGATACCTATGAGTCCCATTGTTGGTGGTTCCATAATGTGAGTATTCCTCTTGATGTTCCTGTGGAGCTTATTGTTGCTCCTTCATTTTTTTTCATGGATTTATTCACATTTAGAAGTGTTGTTTATTCCTCCATTTTTTTCTCCTAGAGGATAATTATAGAGGAATTTTCCAATTTGATGAGATATTTTATGGATTCGACCTTTGTGTTGTTGTTAAAGCCTCTACAATTCCAGGAGAGTAATTTCATTATCCTGGGGTGGAAGGGACCCGCTCGCTAGGGGAAGGATGATTTGTACCCTTATTTCCCACTTTCCTTTCCATGTTACTCAGGGAACTTTCAATGGAATGTTGCCTCCCCTGGGTTTTTTCTTTGTTTGTCATTTCTTCACATGCACCTTTGTTTGTTCTTCGCCCAGATCAACTTATTTTCTCCTACACTATTTCTCATTTTTTTTCTTTTTGTTGCGACATCCCTTTGAGGAGGCATTTTTCCATTGTGATAGGTTGTTCTGCTTCTATAACGACTTCTTGGTGATCTTCCTAAAAAAAATTATATTTGCTTCAGTCTTCACCATTACCATCTAAGCCATGGGAGGAGACATCCTTTTGTTTCCCACTTTCTATGATTGGACTTGGATCCATACTTTCCTGAACTTCATGCACCATGGAAGAATCTCCCAAGATGGAGAAGGGATTTTCTAAAAGTGGCATGGTCTTAGCTTGAGAAGTGGTATCTTTATTTCGTCCCCCATTTTTTTTTTATCTCAACTGTTTTCTTTGTTGTGGGGTTTTTACTAAGGTTTAAGGGGGCATTAGTCTGCCCTTTCCTCATATTGGCTTTTTTCTTTACCTATTTCCATCCTTCCTCCTAAGTCTATCTCACCTCCTCCTAGTCTAGTTTTCTCTACAGATAGTTCCAAGAGAAATGGCCATATTCATGGAAGGATTTACATTTAAAGGGGAGTTGTTCATATTCCAAATTTTTAAGATGAGTCTAGTCATCTAGGGTATGTTTATAGCTTCAACAAGACCTTTTTCAAGATCTACTTCAACATAGATCCGAGCACAGGATAAAATTGGGGGTTTGGGCTCTGATCGGTTGATATACTTCCCAAGAGAATCTCCAATACTTTTCAACACTTCATCACCCCAACAATGAAAGGGTAGGTGTGGGAGGCAAACCCACACAGGGACAACTTCCATAATATCACTCTAAGGATCAAAATTTGGTGTTGAACAGTTTAGATAGATCCCTTGTGATCCAAAAAAATATCTCCCACTGTTAAAGATCAAGTCTCGGTCCTCCTTAAGCTCAAAGTAGAAGACGTAGAAACCCCTTCCACAGAAAAATGACTCATCCTCCCTTGAATTAGGGGTTTCCTATTCCACGCAATCCATAGTTCTATCTGCTTGGGTGAGGGTCATAAGCCAGTAAACTAACCGATGAGTCCTTTAGAGGCATATGTCAATGCTTTCTTATGAGCTACTACCCAGTGAATGGCGATTTTTGAGATCTGATATAGTTTTTTCACAAATTGTGAATGCATGGGCCGAGCAGATGGGTTACCCGGAGATCCAACTAACTTCTTGAACACAACAATGTCCGCTTCAAATTCAGGGGGGTTGGGATCTTCCTCAGCCATAACAAATGTCTTCTCACGCTCTCGAGATGAGGTAACACACTAGGGTTTCTTTAGATAACCGCAGAGGGCATCCAAAAAAAATGTGATATATACATATTATATTGTTGATAAAATAGCCTTTAAATTTTCATATTTATCATGAAGATTGACCATTTAGGAGGTTCTTAAAATTACCCCTACATTTAGGGTTATAAAAAACCCCTCCTGTACTTTCCACCCCATTCAATATAATAATTTTGTTATAAACTTTTTAAACCAAATTAAAATGTGCATTGTCATTTTCCCTATTTCCACCTTAGGAAAATTTATGAAAAAATAAATAATAAATAATGTATATAAAATGCATACTTTCTATAAATTTATTATCAAGATAAAAATACCATGAATTTATTTATAATTATTATGTTATATTATAAAAGGTGGAAAATTTATGAAAAAATAAATAATAAATAATGTATATAAAATACATACTTTCTATAAATTTATTATCAAGATAAAAATACCATGAATTTATTTATAATTATTATGTTATATTATAAAATACATTTCATTAAATTATGGATGAATTTCATTATATTCAATATAATGGTTATTTTACAATTTTTGCAAACCAAGTTGAAATGTGCATTGTCTTTTTTTATAGAGTAAAATTAAGCATTTACATAGTTGGCATTATCTCAATGAGGAATCCTAAATAAGGCTAAGTAAAGAAAGATGAAATAACCATTATACCTTATATTTAATATTTTCTATTTCTACTTAATAGTTTTCTTTTATGACTATTTTTCATGTGTTTTTGTAATGATGCAATTTTTCCAAGATAAAAGTATGTTCCATTAAATACAGTTACTTTCTATTTCTAGTATTGTTTAATAGTATATTTCTCTAAACTAGGGATATATTTACCTTATATTTAATATTTTCTATTTCTACTTAATAGTTTACTTTTATGACTATTTTTCATGTGTTTTTGTAATGATACAATTCTCTAAGATAAGAGTATGTTCTATTAAATATCGTTACTTTCTATTTCTAGTATTTTTTTAGTAGTATATTTCTCTAAACTAGGGATATATTTCATTTAAAATTTACATATTAATATTTTTATTAATGATATATTTTTCTAAACCGTGGATGAATTAAACCAAATTAAAATGCATATTTTTATTTTCTCCATTTTCACATGGACAAATTAAAATGCACATTTTCATCTTAATGAAAAAAATATATAAAAAATAAACAATATATATAATATATCATTTATAATAATAATATAATTTTAAGGTTACTAGATCCCTTGTTAGTAGGGCAAGGTGGGAGTCAAGGTATGAGATCCCTTGTTTGTAGGACAAGAGACCTCATGCAGCAATCTATGGAGGTCAACATACCCTACTCCTCTTTGAAATTGAACCTATAATCTCACAGAAAGAAACAAATGTTATTTACCATTAATCCCATTCAATTTAAATAAATTTATATAATATATTTTTTCCAAATAAAAAAGAAAATGAATTTATTTTCTTTATTAAAATACATTCCATTAAATCCAATATTTTTATATTTCTCATATTTTATTAAATAGTAAATTTTTAACTAAAATGCATTCCATTAAATAATTTTGACCAATTTACGCCCTATCCCATCTTCCTCATAGAAACAAGCCTCTCCCCCATTGAGAGCATGGCTATGACTAGATACCTAATGTATAAGAACAAATTAAACAACATGGAAGACAAGAGGCTACCTAAAATTGCTTCAAAATCAAGTCATAACCACCATTGACTCAAGTGAGGATGGCATAAAGACGCTCTATCTTGGCTAAACTATTGGGGAATCATGGAAGAAACCGTTTTGCAAAATAAAGATACTATTAAAAAAAAATGTCAAATCAAAATTTAAGGAAAAAATGTGGTGTGATAAAGAGTTAGAGGGAAAAAAAAATAAGGTATTATAAAGATGTAATCAACCCTAATCTAGAAGATCAAAATTATCTATCTGTTTTGCCAAGTGTAAAGAAAAAAATAAGCATTGCTAAGATAAGAACAAATTCTCATGAGCTCCATAGTGAAACTGGGCATTGGTCA
>ML783779.1:690262-710151 GCA_009831015.1 Picea engelmannii
ATTTTACAAGATTTTATAATTCAGTGAAATGTTCGCCAATATTTTACAAGATTATATAATTGACTAAAATATTCGCCAAAAAATTATATATACATTTTATATTATTGATAAAATAGCCCTCAATTTTTCCTATGTATCATGGGTATTCTCCCATTTATTATACATATAAATTTAGGGGAGGTTCTTAAAATCACCCCTGACTGGATATAGTGAAACATCTAAAGCTTATAGGCTTTACAATCCAATCTCCAAGAAACTAATTCTCAGTAGAGATGTAAAATTTCTGGAAAATCAATTCTGGAATGACTCAGAAAATCAGCAAATGGACAGTCAAAATCCATTGTTGCCAACTTCTAAAAACGTAGAAAATTCAAGACAGCAAGTACCTCAAACTATTCTTCCAAGATTGCAGGTACAAAGACAACCTGAAAATTCTCAGGATAAATCAACTTCTAGGAGAGACTCGTTCTCTGAACCACAAAATCAGAGAACTCGATGTTTGAGAGAAATCCATCAGTAGTTGGATGACTTTGAACAACACAACCTTTTTGCGTTAATGTCATGTCAACCTACATATTTTTAGGAAGCAACTAAGGAGCCACATTGGTTTCAAGCCATGAACCAAGAAATTGACTCCATTGAGAAGAACAAGACATGGGATCTTGTTGATTTGCTAACTCACAAGAAGATTATTGGTGTCAAGTGGGTTTACAAAACTAAACTCAATGAAAAAGGAAGATTGAAAAACACAAGGCAAGACTTGTTGCCAAAGGATTCTCACAACAACCAGGTACTGATTATGGTGAAACTTTTGCTCTAGTAGCAAGACTAGACACTGTAAGGACTCTATTGTCCATAGCAGCCCAACACAAATGGAAAGTATACCAGATGGATGTCAAGTCAGCATTCCTAAATGGTTTTTTAGAAGAAGAAGTTTATGTCAATCAGCCACCTGGATTTGAAGTCCAAGAATAGCCAGCGAATGTATATCTGTTGAAGAAAACCTTGTATGGCTTAAAGCAAGATCCAAGAGCTTGGTACAACAGAATTGACACTTACCTGATCAAAAGTGGTTTCAGCAGAAGTCAAAATGAGCCAACTCTTTACAAAAAAACATATAAGCACGGTAACATTTTGATTGTATGTTTATATGTTGATGACATGATCTACACTGGAAATCTTGAGTTAAAAAAATTTAAACATGCCATGCAATCTGAGTTTGAGATGACAGATCTTGGCATAATGAAATATTTTTTAGGGATTAAGGTTGATCAATCAACCAAAGGCATTTTTGTCTGTCAGCAAAAGTATGCAGCAGACATCATCGAAAGATTTCGCATGGAAGAATGCAATCCAGCAGAAACCCCTATACCTCTAGGCACAAAATTCAGCAAGAAAGATGAAGACCCTACAGTGGACCCTACCATGTACAAAAGTTTAGTAGGTAGTTTGTTGTATCTTACAGCAACTAGGCCTGATATTATGTATGCAGCTAGCCTTGTTTCTAGATTCATGGAACCCCCCAAAGATTCTCACTGGAAAATGGTGAAACAAATTCTGAGATATGTTGCAAGAACTCTCAATTTTGGCTTATGGTACACTAAATCTGATAGTAATCAACTATGTAGTTACACAGACAGTGATTTTGCAGGCAGCCTAGATGACAGGAAAAGCACATTTGGACACGCTTTTCACCTAGGCACGAACCTGATCTCATGGGCATCAAAGAAGCAGCCAATTGTATCAATATCTTCTGCAGAGGAAGAGTATGTCGTTGTTACCTCAGCTTCCTGTCAAGCTGTGTGGCTGAGAAGAATATTGAAAGATATGTCACATACAGAAAAGGATCCCACTCCTATTTTCTGTGACAATACTTCAGCAATTGCTTTATCTAAAAATCATGTGTTTCACAAGAAAAGAAAACACATTGACATTCATTTTCATTTCATACGCGAGCTAGTCAATAATGGTGATATTGCACTTCAATTATGTGGTTCTCGATATCAACTCGCAGATATCTTCACAAAGCCACTAGGAAAATCGGTTTTTGATTTTCAAAGACAACACTTAGGCATAATCAGTGTTGATGTTTGTAACTGTTGAGTTTAAGAGGGAGTTTTAAATATAATGTAACCTCAACAGGCTGACTGTACACTGCCAGCTATCCTAGTCAGCTGTACTTTCTATTCTTGATTTGCTTGAGCCTATTTAGCTCAGTTATTTCCCTTTGCATAGTACTTCTTCAAGAACTTCTTCATGTACTCGTTTTGTACTCTTCTTCTTACTAATATACTATTTTCTATTCTATTCTTTCTCTCTGCAACAAGTCCCTCCCAAAAAGGTAGAGGAGCTTGTTGTTTGGATTTGTCATAAATATGAACCCGAGTTGTATCATAGAAATCTTAGCTTGATAAGTAGCACTACTCTTCTAATTTCATGATGTCCAATGTCTGAGTTTTAATATGAATTACGCAATGACTTAGGATGCAGCGAAGCTTGTTGTTTTGCTGCAAAAGTCGTTGGGCTTTGTCATAACTATGAACCCAATCTGTATCATAGAATCATAGTATGTCTTGTTATCATTATCATCCAAATAATAAGTTGATATGGAACTATTAAAGATTTATGCTATATTAGATTATTTTTTATTTATTGTATGTATTGAGGTTGATCACTTCATAATGGTGTTCTCCATCTTACCAATATTTATGTCAAATGCATCTTTGCAGGTGTCTTTTACAATGCCCATTTATGCAGAAAGGTAATCCCAATAAATTGAAGTTTTTTAGCATCATGCATGTTCTAAAAACTGTAGAAAGATAATCCCAATAAATTGAATTTTTTTAGCATTGTGCATGTTGTAAAAAGGTGGTTCTCTATTCCAAGTTTGTAATAGTCTTTATTGCTTCATGCATATGAAACAGAGGTGTCAATATATAAAATTGAACAAATGTTCAATGAAAAAATATATGACATGTCTATTGTCTGCTTCGAGAGGGCTGAGTATTCTCATTCAAATATGGCCAAATGGGCAAAAGTTGCAAGTCTCCAACAATCTGGTCAGAGAGTTCTTGAAGTCGACGCTAAAGCAGCAAAAACATTATTGAGAAAAGTCGTTGAATGTTTTCTGTCTACTGAAAAATCAGACTTAGATGATGAGTGCTTCATTATTATAGGGGATTACAAAGAAGTTGGTAAGTTGGTAAGTGTATTATGTGCAAATTATTGGAAATAGGGTAAACTGATTTATATTGTCCCTGCTGCCTCAAGGTAGGCACTAATAATACCATTAGTGGCAGATTAGATAATTAGATAATAAGCAGGTTTTAATGAAATAGTGAGAATAGGTTATACAATTAGAACAAACTTCTTGATTAGTTGATCTCCCTTTTTTTTATTGTTTATCTCTCTCTCCTTTGTGATATATGTTGAAATATGGAATACATAATAGTGAGAGAATCGTATTGTTGATTTTTTCTAATATTCCATCCAAGGGGTTTGCAATAAGTTGATTTTATTTGGATACTGGTTGGGGAGAAGTTTTCCACAAGTATGTTTTCTAGTTTTTATATCTATGGTTTTTTGAATTTTATTGGATGGAGGATGATGTACATCTCCTCTGATTTGCTCTAGGAGGGCCAATTATTATGTTCTCCTCTAAGTGTAGCTTCGTTAGTGGAGCAATTATCTCTAACTTTAGAGGGTGAGGAGGTCACTTCACCAGGCCTCTATAGGGTTCACATTTATGGCTCCACTAGCTCCTCTTTAATTGAATCTAGGGATCGATCCCTCTCAGGTATTTCCTTTGGATTTGGTTTACTTGTCATCATATATGAGGCTTCTCTTCAACTCTCCATGTCATCTCCATGTCATCAGGTGCACCTTTTATTGCTAATCCAATTTTGTTGACTACATTTAACTTACGTCAGATATAGCTATCCACCGCATTCAATCCACCATATTTCCTTTTGGGAGTGGTGGATCTAGGTAGGCCACTTATTTCACCTAATCCTGTGTATTATGTCAAAGGAGACTTTTTTATCAGGGATAGGGTCGATCTAGATCATTTGCAAAGGGCAATGGAATCAAGGAAGATTGTCCTTATAAGCCAAAAAAATCCAAGTGATCAGAAGCTAAGGGGGCAATGTATATGTTGTGATTAGTGAGAATATTAAGGTGAATCAAGTTCTCTCATTTTCAAGCCATACCTTGGTCAGAAAAATGGATAGATTACTGCTTTGGATGGAACGACATTGTAGTTCGGCTACACACTTGTTATCCAAAAGATGGTTCGGTTTTGTATTTCCCTCAGAAATTGATACAGCTTCGGTCCTCAAGGAACTTGGTTCATGGATCGCTCAATACTCCCCTTATATCCATGCAATGCTCTTTTTTTATGCCAAAGAGGAGCCTATGAAAGGCACCCTCGTATGGGTCATGATTTTAGGTCCCCTCATGGAATATTGAACGTCTAGGCTCTCTGGGATATTGGGAATAATCTTAAAAGACTATCATCGTCGATGATATTTTTTATCTGAAGGTTTCATGTCAGTGGCCTAGATTTTGGTATATTTTGATGTAATTAAGGGTTTATTCAATTCAATAGAACTGACTTTTCAAGATAAAATAAATACTTAAATTCTTGACTATGTCAATATCCCTTGCCATTGTTCTATGTTAGGGACCTAACCCCTCAGGTAGGTTGAATAATATATTTCCATGTAATAAAGGTAAATATTAATAAGGCCTAGTAATAAGGAAGAATAAGTCAAATGTAAGAAGACCTAATAGAATCTTCTAGAAGGATCTTCCTCTAGATTGTTTTGTTGATAGACATATTTAGTATAAATAGGAGTCGAGAGTATGAGAAGTTTTGTCTTGGATATTATTGTAATAGAGATCTACTCTGTTGAAGATTGCCCCCTCAAAAAGGAAAGTAAACATTGCTCTCAATAATCAAAATGATCTTTCTAGTGTTATTCTGGTGTTATTTTGGTATAATTGTGGTGTTTTTCAGGTTATATCATTGTTTATCTACTATTTCTAACTAATTATTTTTGTTTTGCATACTATTTTATATCTAGAATATTACAAGTGGTATCAAAGCACCTTCCTCGACAGAAAATTGTGGGTTATATTTTTTTTAGGGTAGAGACGTATTCTGGCGTCTTTAAGCTATAGAGATCTATTGTTACGCGCATAAACCCACAGTCGGGTATTTACACATGCAGTAAATACAAGTGGTACTTAAGTGCACATATGTTGGCCACCCTTGTAACCCATGTTGGTACCCCTTCGAGTGGTAGTGCATTAGAAAACACCTATATACAAATCAACCTAAATCTCCTGAAGCCCTCCATAGATAAACCGATCGGCCTCCTGACTGCTATAGTGCCACCGAGAAAAGCACTCAGGAAGATACTCTCTAGTACCTGGGTAGTCGGGTAGTACAGCTAAGGGCACGGTCTAGCCTCCTTAGTTGGTGGCCTGAGATATTGGACCAAGTACTATTGTTGGACCCCGCACATATATCAGAGAGTTATAGCACAGGGAAAACCCTTGTCTGTAGAACCCTTGAATACCCTAACCCTTGGGAAAGAAACAAAACAAAATAGACAAGATATATTGTCGTGCAATTGTGTCAAAAAAAAAAGTTTGGATCCTATTGGCACCATTATTTGAAACCTATATGTTGGATTTCTCCCTTCGCCCTTATCGCAGTCATACCTATCATTTTTTAGCAATTTTTTTTCTCATGGGCCCGACCCCCTTACAACACCCTTATTTGGACTTTACCCCATTGGATTCAACTCATCGCCCTGATCGTTGTGATACACTTCCCCCATAACCCATTTTCTATGTGGTCCCACCTGCCCCTTTTCGTGTTCCCTTTTCATCATGGCCCACACCAGTATCCAAGACTTGAAAGCTCGCTTCAATGCCTTGCACTCTAATTTCACAGAAACCCAACAAGATGTGAGACAACTTAGTGCCAATATTGCCACCGTCAATAAAAACAAGCATTCCTCCATCAATGCAAAAATAGAGGACCTCAAACAAGATATTTATACCCAGCTTGAATCTGTCACTACGATGATCTCTGCCAAGCTGCATATCCATGTAGATATTCCCTCATCTAACCCACCTTTGCAAATCGAAGGTGAAACTTCCTCTCATTCCCATAATTTTTAGCCCCATCACTTTCAGCGTGACCTATGTCTTCCGCATATGGATGTGACCAAATTTGATGGCTCGGATCCCACTTGTTGGGTAACTCAAATGGAACATTATTTCTCTTTGTATGGAATTATGGATGATTTGTCCAAACTTCAATATGGTGTTCTCCATCTAGATCAAGAACATTGGCAATGGTGGCAATGGAGAAAAAATGTCCACCGAGGGTATGTGGCTTGGACACACTTTATGGCCGAGATTTATGAACTCTTTGACACCGACACCAACCATTTAGGTTGTTTGACAAAGTTGAAAAAATTTGATAGAGTGGAAGACTTTATAGCGGCTTTTGAACGATTGGATTTTCATACAAAGGGCATGTCTAATGCTTTTTTCCAAGAATTTTTTATCAATGGCCTCAAGGATGAGATTCATGCCCATGTCCTCATGGCTCAGCCTTAGAGTTGGGTGGACACTACTAAAATAGCTAAGGAATCAAAATAGGTTGTCTCTTCTCAAAACCAAAAACCCTCCTTTATTCCTTGCACTCAACCAGTCAGTCCCACTCCTTCTACTCCACTAAAGATCCTGAAATTATCCAAGGCCGAAATGGATGAACACCAAATCAAAGGTCTTTGTTATAATTGTGATAACAAATATTTTCTCGGGCACAAGTGTAAGGAACAAAAGTTTTTTATGGCCATCTCGAAGAATATTTTGGAATACGATGTTGAAGCTCCCCTTGTGTCTGTGTCACTTGAACCCACTGACATGACCCCTCCCTCAGACCCTCCCGAAGTAAAACCGGTCATTTCCCTAAATGCTCTCACTGGCTTCTCTTCTCCTCAAACCCTCAATCTAATTGGTTACATTAAGCATAGGAAGGTCATCATTCTCGTTGATAGTGGAAGAACCCATAATTTTATTCATCGCCGCATTTCCCAAGAAACTATTTTCTATATCTGTGTCGTCAATAATTTTCAAATCATGATTGTTGATGGTAGGTCCATGAAATGTGGAGGGCATTGTGAAAATGTGTCTCCAAATTGGTGAGTACCACATGAAATCTCATATGTTTTCTATCGACATGGGTGGTTGTGACATTGTGTTGGGTGCAGAATGGTTAAGAACTTTGGGTCTCATTCTCATGTATTTTAAGGAATTAACTATGGAATTTGACCAGGAGGTCAAATAATATAAGCCTCAAGTCATCATTGTTGGTTCCCTAGAGATCATCAGTTCCCATCGCATGGAAAATCTTCTCAAAAAAGGTCATTCTGGCATTATTTCCCAACTCCATGCCATACAAGCCACTAAGACACCCTATGTGTCGTAGGATCTCCAATCCATCCTCTCTAAACATCAAGTGGTTTTTTCCACTCCCCAAGGACTCCCTCATTCCCATGGTGTTCATGATCATTCCATTCCCCTTGTCCCAAAAATCCTTCCTCCCAATATTTTTCCCTATCATCACCCCTTTTCCAAAAAAACTTAAATTGAGAAAATTGTTCAATAATTGCTCAACACAGGTGTTATCTGCCCTTGTACAAGCCCCTACTCTTCTCATTTGGTCATGGTACTTAAGAAAGAAGTTTCTTGGCACATGTGTCCTGGCTTTCGTTCCCTCAACAAACTCACCATTAAAGAAAAATTTCCCATTCCTATCATTGTTGACCTCTTGGATGAATTGAGTGGCGCCCAATTCTTTACTAAACTTGATCTTCGTTCTGGCTACCACCAGATCTGCATGAACGAGGAAGACATTTCTAATATTTCATTTAGGACTCATGAGGACCATTATAAGTTTTTGTTCATTCCCTTTGGCTTGTGTAATGCTCTCTCCACTTTCCAAAGCCTCATGAATCATGTCTTCCGTCCTTTTCTTCGTCATTTTGTCTTAGTTTTCTTTGATGATATCCTCATCTATAGTAAAACATGAACAACCCATATTTCTCATGTGGATATAGTTCTCCATCTATTCTCTCAACACCGACTTTTCCTCATACAATATAAATGTGCTTTTGGCGCCTTAGAAGTCGAGTACTTCGGTCATATTGTTTCCAAGGCCGGCGTCAGGGTGGATCCTAGAAATATTGAAGTTATGCAAGATTGGCCTCACCCAAAGAATCTCAAAATATTGCATGGATTTCTAGGTTTAACAAGTTTTATCAAGATTTTTTTGAGAATTATGGAAAGATTGCGGCACCTCTCATTGTTCTCCTTAAAAATAATTCTTTCACTTGGACTCCAGCAACTGCTTAGGATTTTCAAACCTTGAAGATGGCCATGTGCACCACTCCAATCCTAGCCCTTCCTGATTTCACAAAGACCTTTGTCCTGGAATTTGATGCTTCCAAGAAAGGAATTGGTGCAGTCCTTATGCAAGAGGGTCAGCCCTTGGCCTTTACCAGCAAACAAGTGTCGGACCGACATTTGGGAAAATCAATCTATGAAAAGGAAATGTTGGATATTATGGATGTTGTGGATCTTTGGTGCCCTTATCTATTGGGGAAATGCTTCCAAACTAAGATAGATCATCAAAGCCTCAAGTATTTTCTAGAGAAACCCCTTTCCTCCCAAAGCAACAAAAATGGGTGACTAAGCTCTTTGGATATGATTATGAGATAATTTACAAGAAAGGAAAAGACAATTTGGTTGTTGATGCACTTTCTAGAATATATGAAGATGAAGGGTCCCTTTTTTGTCTCTCCTTCATTGTACCAGATTGGCTCCAAGTTTTTTGTCAGGAATGTCTACACAATCCCAAAAGTTTGCATCTGATACAACAATTACAGGCCAATTCTCCAGTCTCCCCAGGGTACGCTTGGCTCAATGATGAGATTCGATACAAAGGTCATTTGTATTTAAGTAAATAGTCAAAACTTAAATCCACGGTACTTTCTGAGCTTCATGATACACCCACCACTGAGCACTTCAGGCTTACCAAAACCTATGACCGGGTCAAACGTTCTTTTTTCTAGGATGGTATGAAATAGGACGTTCGTAATTTTTTGGTTGAATGTGATGTTTCTCAATGCAACAAGGGAGAAATAGTCAAATATCCCCGCACAATACAACCGCTTCCGCTTCCACCTGCTATTTGGTGGGATATCTCTATGGATTTTATTGTAGGCTTAACTAAATAGGGAAATCAATCAATCATCATGGTGGTAGTTGATCGTCTTTCCAAGTATGATCATTTCTTTGCTCTTAAACACCCATTTATAGCCTCCATTGTGCCTCAACTTTTCATGGATCGGGTCTTGAATCTTGAAGGCATGCCTCATTCTATTGTTTCTAATCATGACCCAACTTTCACTAGTAATTTTCGGCAAGAACTATTCAAGCTACAAGGCACCCAATTGCATCTCAACATAGATGATCAAACTGAAGTTGTCAACAAGTGTTTGGAAACATATTTAAGGTTTTTTGAATCGGAAAGGAAAAATCAATGGGCTCAATGGTTACCACTAGTTGAATGGTGGTACAACACTTCTTACCATACAACTACCCATATGACTCCTTTTTAAGCAGTATATGGACAAAAGACACCTTCAATTCTCTCTGATCCGTATTACTTTCAGCACGAAATGAGAGCGGAGATATAATAAAGAAATATACAAAGATATATCAGATATCCAACAATATAACATAAATGTATCAGAGATGCAACCGTAAACACAGAGATATAGTAACACAAATTCTATTAATGAGCGAAAATGTACAAAGACTGTAAAAATACAGAGTGAAAGACTCGCTAGAATGGTGGGAGCTTATCTATGAGAAGAGATGTGACAGCTACTTGCATTCACAAGAAGATGATTATTACAATGAGGCTCCAAAGGAATTTTTAACATAATCAAAATCCAAAACCCTAACCCCGGAAGATGAAAAGCCAAAAGGTTTGTGGGCCTCGATGGGGGTAATTGATATGTCAACTTCCCAAGGGAATAAATTTTGCATACGATCTTTGTTTGGGGGACTCAATACACCATTGGAAAGATCTATCCGAGGACTACAACCACTAATAGTGAATATAAATTCCTAAACGGACTCAGACTCATATTTTTCGAAGGTTTGATGCCCAAAAAACGTTGTTTAGGGCCTCAAAATGGCTCTGGAAGTTTGGAACCCGAAAAACTGTTGAAAAACTGCCAAGATGGAAAACCGTTTTTTGAGCCTGTGGAATAAGTGGGTGGCCACCAATATCCACCTAGATCAATACTCCCTCCTTAGGAATAAATTTTATCCATTGCGTTGAGATCCCAGGGGAGAGAGGGAATCATTTTATGAATCTGAATCTTGGTGAGTTGCCTTCCCTGTTGGAGACGTCGTGCTGCTCGGTTTGTGGAAGGCTATCATGAACCTATTGCTGGCGAGGTTGAATGTGTTCAATCAATCGAGATACATGAGATGTTTGTGTGCAGATGGAATATTTGCACTTTGTTGCAGTCTTATCGACCCGCTTCTGTTGGATAGAAGGTGCTTGGGCTGAGGTTGTAGTGGTTGTGTTATCACTCGAGGAAACTCTCCTAGGCTGTAAGTCAGAGATGTCTGGTAACTCAATCTTTTTGGAAACTATTTTCTCAATAATAGGTGTGGATTTTGGATCAAGATGAATATGTTTAATCTCTGGATTGTATTTCAAGACAGTCAAACTATGTTTATGCGACACAAGGCCTTCAAGAGCTATTGTTAGATAGGTTTGTATAACAAATGGATAAGAAAGCTAATCAGTCAATCAGAACATACATAAACCATATATATGATGGATCAACAAACTAGCCAAAGATGCTTATGATTATTTCTTAGCAGTCAAAAGTAAGATGACAATTAACATAGGACCATTAAACGGAGACAATAGAACGCATTCAACTCATAATCATGGACAAAGATGAAGGAAGGTCTAACAAAAACAAATGAAAGAAGCTTGCAGGCTTGATATATTTCAGAATATGTCTTTCATACAATAATAGTAAGATATAGAACTCAAAATCAAACCTTTTGGTGCTCCAAATGTCTTTGGCTTTATAGCCTTACAAGATGAAATATAGATCCTTGAAAGATGGATCAGATTTGCTAAAAATAGTCAAATCACAATATATACAACAAGTGTAGGATGAGATCCTATAAAAATGGATCTAGAATACTAAAAATGGAAAGTCAAAACAAAATAGGAAAAGATCCTATCTAAGGAGTCAAACTCTATCTTGATAGCCTTCATATCCTCCAAACTCTTTGACAGATGTAGAAAACCTTCCAAGGCTGATGAATCTTCATAGGAAATTCGAATTTTCCACCTTTGGCAAAAAAGACAGTTTTTTGCTCATGAACTAGGTCACCATTTTCACTTTTTCACCTTCTTAAATATTAAATACATCAAGATAAAACCTTAAATATAATTTTTTTAATTATTATGCATCTTTAGAAACCAACCTTGAAAGATTTGGTTGAGAAAAAG
This sequence comes from Picea engelmannii, assembly GCA_009831015.1. Taxonomy (NCBI): domain Eukaryota; kingdom Viridiplantae; phylum Streptophyta; class Pinopsida; order Pinales; family Pinaceae; genus Picea; species Picea engelmannii. Next base: position 701,898 of record ML783779.1, read on the forward strand.
TCAGATCTGGGCAAAAATACGACCTTGCTGCCATGTAACAGGTTTCGGTGGTTAAGAGATAAAAATTTGGGCCTGTTAACCACCGAAAAGCTCTGCTTTCGGTGGTTAAGAGATAAAAATCTGGGCCTGTTAACCACCAAAACTTGTAACTTTATGAAAATGTTTAAAATCTTCAAAATGTATTACCTGGCTTTGTCGTTATCTTCACCCTTTTGTTATCTCCGAAGTTGGATCAAATCCTTGGTCAAGATTATGCTTTGCAACCATTGTTTCAACTTGGTTCTAGGTGCTCATAATTTTTCAAATCAACATGACCACCTAACACCAATGCCTTTTTGTTCTGAAACATGTGTCTGGGAAACAAACTATGGGATCCATTCTGTATTCAGGTGTATTGAAACAAGAAGAAATATCCTCTGCCCCATACTGAAAATTTCCAGTGTGTTTTTTATCACTAACATTGGCTCCAACTGGGATGGAGACCTCGCTGCGAGGTTTCCAAGAACTTAGTAGTTCCAGTTGCCTTTAGCATTGGGCATGGAGTCATTTAGCCTTTATAATTTATCATCTGGTTATTTTCCAAAGTTTGTTGTTATCTTTCCCAATCTTCTTTATCTGTAACATGTCTACTTCAACTCCCCTGGAAATGTTGTTTGCACATCGACATGGCATCTGATGTGGCAATCTCTTCATTAAGAAGAATAGTGTTGAACATAGGCAAGATGGTGAGATATGTAACCATGGTTTTGAAAATTTCAGAATAAATTCAACCTTGAAATGAGAGCATTGCAGGCAGCTTGAGGTCTTTGACTTTTCATTTTCCAGCAGCTTTAGATACAAAACATTTGTCTTGAGATTCCCACACAAACTCAGCAAATACAACATCCTTATTGTTGTTACTAGGCAGGTGTCAGACAACATGGTAAGGGCCCTATGAAAGCTCCCGCTTGTGATATACTGCATATTTTTCATTTCCATCCCTCCACCACTCAGTGGATAGTTGTCCAGTTACAACAAGCCTTTCATCGTTTAGCTCCACCCATATGGTTGAAGCACTAACCCCATGTAACTCAATGGTAACCACATAATCAGAGCCAGATTCAGCAACATCCATATGAGGTGACCATTCATTAAAATTATTCATATGTTCTCTGGTCAAATGCCCCACTACTAGACTCACTGGAGCAGTATTGTTTTCTTTATTACTTCCAAGAGTGGGTTTTGCAAACAAAGGTGATCGTGTTGCTGCTGATTGCATATTTTGTTGCGACTGTTGTGGGATCACAAGAGACTCAGTTGAACCCTGCTGGAATTCAACTACCTTATTGAACATGGGATCTTGACTTGCATTGGAAGCAAAGTTTTTGTTACCACAAGTAGTAGAAACATTACTACGGCATTCTAAAATTGCATCTAACTAAGATGCTCTTACCTCACCATGGTCTAGATACTTCTTTATTGTAATTTTTCGTATAAAATAACTTTTCAGATGAAGTGCCTTGGCATGCAATCTGTTGAATTCTCCTTCTCGCCGATGCACTTTCCATTTTGTGGAGATAACTGTTGCTAACAATATACAAATAGAAGAGTTGTTATTTGTTGTCTCCACCATATCCATCAAAACACGATCTTCCATACTCATCTACATGAGATCATATCAGCTGCCTCTTTTGCGACTTTTTAGTCTGAGGATCTTCTACGAAGCACTTCAAGCAATCAACAAATATTTGCATTGAAAGGATCACCCCCAATTTTTTACACATGTTGATTGTTTCCACCAATCAGAAAGTCCAAAATGACATCAGTTATATCCATAGCAGGAAGTTGTTTCCAACGCTTCATCAGCGGTCAAAACCCACAGGCTACCAGGTGTTTAATGATATAACTGCCCAAAATTTGTGTTTTTCACCGCCAAACAAAACTTCAAACGCAACATAGAAGTATCCAGGTGTCGATTTGCCAAGTTGCCAGACTTGTATCTTTTGATTTTGATTACGTCACCTCGCTTGATTCAACACATCTGCCATATGCAAAAGAGAAACTGTAACTTACAGACACCTTTTAGAACCCCATTTAGAACAAGGATCTTTTTCTTCTGCTAAACTTTCTTTCACATCGATCATCAGGAGCAAGTCAATCCTTCCTCTTCTTCAAAATATTTTGTCACTTGTCTTCTGTGAAATCTGTATACTTCCTCTGCTCAGAAAATTCTTAGAGCAAGTCGATTCTTTTTATGCATAGCATTGCTATAAACATAAATTATTTTTGAAGGATTTAAACTTCAATTTAGAGACAGAGCTCGTACTCTAGATATAAATCTAAGGATACATATATCTTCATAACTAATCTTACAATTCATTTTTGGGTCATATATTATCTTAAAACTGGCATTGACAGAAACAATTTCTATGAAAACCTCTCTGATTTATGTTGTAGCTTGATCTCCACAATTCAAATATTCTAACCCTAAATGCATTCCCTTTGATTTAATTGATGCTTCTGCGTTGGCTACATTCTTATGCTAATATCTTTCATGATGCATGTCTTGAAACCCTGGGCTATTTTCTTGCTAGCTTCTGAATATACTCATCAACACATTTAATGTCCGAGACTTCAATCTTTTGCAATGAAAACTGGTTGTCACTTTCTCTAGAAAATGTAGCCTATGGATGATCTTAGACTTTCTTATAATATCAAGGAGTGCTCTATTTTAGTAATAATGCACACTCTAATTTCAAACATATGTGACTTGATGCCCAACTGTGATACTAGAGTTATCTTGACACCTGTTACATTAGATTATTAACTCCTTTGTTTGTTGATTAGAGATACATTAGAAACTGGAGCGTGGAGCTAGCCTTCAAGCCCACAAATAAAATCCATGCATAAGGCCATGATTTCTCTTCTTTGCATTTTTAACATCATAAATGCATTTCTGCCTTAATGAGCTTGTAAAAGCAGCACCTTTAGAAAAAATTTAATAAGCACATCTGTGTGCCAACATAGGCTCCTTCTGGGAATGACACACTCCCTGTGAGTTGCTAAGAACAAGTAAACATGTGCCTTAACTTGAAAAACCTTTCAACCTGCTCAACAATCATCCACAATTTTTCTACATCTAGTCCATTGGGCTATGGAGTCTCAAATGTTGTCACCAGACCTCTGCAATCTTTATTCAAACTGTCATAACTCTGCTCATCTTTTGACTACCCCTGTCAAAATTACTTTATATCCATTGGGGATGGAATTTTTATTTCAAAACCAAAATCATAATGCTAAATGCAAATTCCACGCATTGTGAAAATTTGAAATACTCACCCGTGAGTTTATTCTTCTATACTACCCTACTCTAACTGTTGCAAATACATGTTTTAGGTATATACAAATTTCCAGAAAAATAATTCAAGCAACAAATTTCTTGACCCATCTTCATGTATACAACAAAGAACATGAAAGGAGAACAAAAGATGCCACAAGAGAACTGCAACGGGCTCATGTTCACTGTTGCAAACCATGATGCCAAACTCTGTAATATATGACATTACTGAAAACCGTGAGTCCATCCATATAGCAATTGGATCATAAAATTTATGTATGAGAATACCTTGTTGTTTAAAGTCAAAAAGTTGCTTTCCTATATTAGTTCCATGATCTTCCTAGTCTGATCTAGGACTATTGCCATATGCAATCTTCTCTTTATCATCTGGAATCTCAAAAGACACAACCTTTGAATCTTTCATAAAAGTATCATATTCAACCACAGATTTTTCAACATAATCATATTGTCCATTAATTTGATGAAACAAATCATATTCATGACAGAATTCTAGAGAAAGAACATCAGCTGTGAAAACTGAATGGTTGACTTCAAATTGATGTTGTTCTTCGATAGGCAAAGAAAAAGGCTTTTCAAGATCAAATCCATAGCTATCATATATAGGCTGGTTGCTTCTCAAATCAACATCTTTTGATATAGAAATCTGATCTCCTTCGTATGCATGCTTATCAAAGATAGGTGAACAAAAAACCTTTGTATCTGGAAAAGAAAGACAAGCAATCTTTAAATCCTTCTCATCAGTCACAGGCAAAAAAATGTCATAAGAAACCTCTTCAAAAATTTGAGAACAATCCTCTTTTATAACTGATTCTTCATACAAATCAAAGGCAGTATGTGCAATAGAGATAAGATTTGATGCATCTACAAATATATAATTCTCATTATAACCATTTGTATCATGAATATCTTCCTTAACAACATAACTTTCACCTCTGCAAACAGAAGAATCAACTGCTTCCTACTGAACATGCTTTTCAAATTCATCACAACATTCTTTAAAGAGACTTTCAGCTGAAAATTCATCTTCTTCTTCCCCTACCCTATAATCCTTTTCATTTTTGTTTAAAGTAGTAGGTACATAAGAAGAACAATCCAAAGAATCTTCAGTCACACAATCATCAATATTCACATCAACTCTATCTTGAAGATCTTCCTCTTGAACAACAATAATAGAAAGAATTTCATGTTCACAACTAGAAGAATAAACATTTTGAATATGTGAATGAAATTATTCAAAACAGCCCTCAACAAGAATTTCCCGAGCAAACTACCTTTCAGATCGATGATGGAATACTCTATGAAACTCTTTTAAAGAATATATGCTAGAAGGAGGTAAAGATCAATACCATTCACGAGCATCTCCTTCTAATGAGAATATTTTTGAACAACTGAAAGGGGGGGGGTGAATCAATTGTCACTATGCTTAAACAATTATGCTTCTTTTAAAATATTTATAAGGCACTCAATAATGATCACAATAATGCAGGGAAATGAACAATGGCACATTCAGCATCAATCACATATATGAGAAACACAGAGACAGATATTTCTCAAGGAAACCCATACAGGGTAAAAACCTCTTCTTCTTTATATGATAAGTATTATTTACATTCTTTACATTATCATACATTTGAGCACAAACTCATTGTGAGGCTACAACCTCTGTTTTGCAAGCTGCAACTTGCTGAGAGCACCAACTCTCTTTTTTTCTCTAGCACCCACTAGAAGGAAGCACCAACTCCCTGGTTTCTCTAGCTCCAACTAGAAGGAAGCACCAACTCCCTGGTTTCTCTAGCACCAACTAGAAGGAAGCACCAACTCCCTATGTTCAAGCCCCCACTTGAACCTCTGACGACACCAGTCCTCCCTAGCACCTCCCAACCTCCCTAGATTATGAATATGAAATATTGAAACCTATTATAGTGATATAGTGCTCAATAATAACTTACCAGTCTCATCACTCTTCTGCAAGATTTTTCTACTCATACTTCCTCGCTGCCTTCCAGCATGCATCCGCTACCCATTCTGTTCTTTTGCTTTTATGCTCTGTGTGCCATGTCCATTCACTGCACAGTTCTTCTTCTATTCTTTTTAGCTACTGTACTCTGATCCTTCTTCATGCCTGAATCATCTTCAACAACATCCACAACAACTCCAGCAACAACAGCAACCCCATCTCTTCTATGTACTGTGTATTTATAGCTTTTGTTCACCTTGTTCATGCAATGCATGAAATACCTCTGCATACTCACACCACATCGATATCGTCCACAACTCGAGTGCTCTGTCTGATCATCATCATGACTCTTCAGCTTCTCTGGCCATTTTTCCACTCATTCAGCATCATTGTATGTTATGTTGAGATTCCTCAGCCTCTCTGGAAGTTGAGACTCTTCGTCTTCTTTGTAAAAGACGAGCTCACCTTCTATGTTCCAGTTACAGGCTTCAATGCTCATCCAGTTGTCAATCGCCTCCACGAGCATCTTCATCCCTCTTGAATATTCCCAAAGACTCTTCATCTCCTCTGTCAATCACCTTGAAGTGTCTTTGAGTCCTCTGGAAGAAACCATCAGTGGTTTCTAGCAGTTACACTGTGACGTGCAATAGTAGCCCTCCGATCTCCTTCAATTTCATCTGCACCATTGGATTACAGCGACATTTCACCTTTTTTATATTTAGGCATTCGTACCAGATGCGATCCCCGGAATTCTGAGGCAGAGCTTATCTACATTAGGTCCTTCCTCCACGTGACCACAGGCAGTGACCACTGTCTACACTAAAAGGTGTTGTGAACTCATGATCTTCATCGACCCTGATCGACGGTTCATGATCTCAATGAATCAACAGTCCAGATATTTTTGTGATCTCGCATCTCGTTGTTCCTTGGATGGAGGCTCTTGTCACTCCAAGTCACGATAGGCGAAGCTCCAAGATGGAGCTCAGATTAGCGGTCCTCGTTCTTGGTGATATGACAGTCCTGATCTTTTCGTGATCTCGCATATCGCTGATCCTTAGATGGAGATTCTCGTCACTCCAAGTCGCGATAGGTGAAGCTCTGAGATGGAGCTCATATCAACAGTCCTCGTTCTTGGTGATCTGACGGTCCTTATCTTTTCATGATCTCGCATCTCTCAGATCCTTAGATGGAGCTTCTCGTCACTCCAAGTCATGATAGGCGAAGCTTCGAGATGGAGCTCAGATCAATGGTCCTCGTTCTTGGTGATATAACGGTCCTGATATTTTCATGATCTTGCATCTCTTTGATCCTTAGATGGATATTCTTGTCACTCCAAGTCGCGATAGGTGAAGCTCTGAGATGAAGCTCAGATCAACTATCCTCATTCTTGGTGATTTGACAATCCTGATCTTTTCATGATCTCGTATCTCGTTGATCCTTAGATGGAGATTCTCGTCACTCCAAGTCGCGATAGGGGAGACTCTGAAATGGAGTCTTTGTGGTGCTCTGATCTTTTGCCATGCATCCTCTTGATAAACGGTCCATGACTGTCCCCAATGGATGGTCAGGATTCCTTCACAGATTTGGAGAGTTGGATGACTCTTGGACTTATCCACCTTGCATCTTCACCATATCTAATGGCTATTGAGCCTTCATAGATACCCCAGATCCTACGGCCCAGATCTTCTCGCGATTTCACCTCTTTGCGATTTTGCCACTTCGTCGTGTAATGAGCGTGCAGGTCCTCCCTGATCCAACGATGGATGTACCCCGCGATTAGATCGAATACCTGAGATCTATTCTCATATACTACGTGCTACTCCTCTCTGAATTCATATATGACGGTCATCGGGGATTCTGAATAAGATCCAACATTCACTGGTGCTCCTCCTCTTCCATTATCACTGTTCTTGCCATCATTGTTCTTGACATCAATGACAAGCTTACTCTCAACTGTAAACCTTCCAACAATCTCCCCCTTTGGCATTGATGGCAACCCTGAACAGCTACGCTAATCTGTTTGGACCTCCAACATCCGTGTTTGGACCTCCAACTGTAGCATATGATTCAAACCACTCCTTTTCTCCCCCTTTGACATCAATGTCAAAGAAAACACGCTCCCCCTGAGCTATTGCAGTAATTTTATGAGGTATCAGATATGCACTCAATACAAGACTCCCCCTGACAGGATGGACTTTCTTACATGTGAGACAGAAAAACACCCAGCTTCTGTTTGGGATATTCAAATGGTGTCTTGGGTAGAGGTTTAGTAAAAATGTCTGCAATTTTTTCTGTGGTTGGAATGTAATGCACCTGAACAATCTGATTGGAGACCTGCTCTCTCAGAAAATGATATTTTATGGGAATATGCTTGGTATTGGAGTGGAATACAGGATTTTTAGACACACTGATGGCACTAGTGTTATCACAATGAATTGGGATCGATGCAGTGTATTTTACCTCCAAATCTGCAAGTGTCTGAATCATCCATAATACCTGAGTGCAATAGGTAGCAGCAGCAATGTACTCTTCCTCTGTGGTTGATAAAGAAATGGAACCTTGCTTTTTACTAAGCTAGGCTACTAAGGAGTCACCTAGGAAGAATGCTCCTCCACAGGTGCTTTTTCTCTCATCAACACAGTTTGCCCAATTTGCATCTGAATAAGCAGTTAGCTGAAGATTTTGATTTCTAGGATACCACAGACCATAAGTCATTGTTTCTTTCAAATACCTGAATATCCTTTTGACATCTTGCAAATGACTCTGTTTAGGTGCATCCCGATATCTTCCTACCATTACTACAACATGCATTATGTATGGGTGAGATGTTGTGATGTACAGCAGGCTTCCTATCATTGATCGATATGAGCTTTGATCAACATCAGGTGAATCATCATCCTTGCTTAATTTACATCCAGTTACCATAGGTGTACCCACAGGTTTAGAATCTTCCATTTGAA
>ML783779.1:711108-723476 GCA_009831015.1 Picea engelmannii
AAATTCTTGGGTTCCAGCATGGATATGAGAGCTATATGAGATTGTTCGGTGGTTTTGATTAGCTTTCTCCTGGTTTGTACACCTTTGTCTTTTTCTCCAATTATCTGACTTGCAGGATGATTCTTTTGAATAATTCTGGAGGAGGAATTTGTAGTTGACTATTGATTTGATTCTGTCTGAGTGTCTGAGTCTTCATCTAATTTAGAGTCTTCATTTTCTGATTCTTGGACCTGTTCATCTTCAGCTTTAGCAGTGTTTTCTGTAGAAGACTCATTAATGTATACCTCTCTTGTTGGGATTCCTTCATCAATTTTTACATCAATACAGACAACCATTTTATGCAACCTCTTATTATAGCATCTATATCCTTTACTGTTTGTAGCATACCCTAAGAAGATACCTTCATCAGCCATGTCATCATATTTTTCGAGGTTCTCATCATTATTCTTTATGTAGCATTTACTCCCAAAGACTCTGAATTGTTTGATTGAGGCAGGTCTTCCAAACCATAATTCATAAGGTGTCTTGTCACTTTATGTTCTGAGGTGGGATTTGTTAAGCACATGGGATATTGTGTGTATTTCTTCTACCTAGTAGTTTTGACCAATGTTCTTCTCATTCATCATTGACCTGGCCATTTCCTGCACTGTTCTGTTTTTCCTCTCAACAACTCCATTTTGTTGTGGAGTTCTTTGGATTGTGTATTCTCTCTTGATCCCATGTTCATCATAGAATTCCTTGAAGTCTCTTGAAATAAACTCTCCTCCCCGATCTGATCTTACTGCCTTTAACCTCTTTCCTGTTTGAGTCTCTGTTAAAGCCTTAAATATTTTAAACTTCTCAAATTCTTCAGCTTTTTCTTTGACAAAGGCAACCCAAGTAAGTCTGGAGTAATCATCGATAATCAGCATGAAGTAGTTTTATTTCCTTGTGTCTTCTTGTCTTGATGGTCCACATAAATCCATATGAACTAGTTGGAGTGGTTTCTCTGTTGAAGTAAAGCTCTTGGACTTAAATTGTGTCCTATTTTGCTTCCCTACCTGACAGGGTTTACACATTGAATCTTGGGGCTTTGATATTCTCGGAAAATCTTTTACTACCTCGAGGTTTTTGAGTTTGATTAAGTGGTCAAATTTTAGATGCCCAAGTCTCCTATGCCATAACCAACTTTCATCATGTTTTCTTAGATGACATTCTTCTCTATTTTATTTAGCACATATACATTATGTTATGTCCTTACGCCTTTGGCCACCACTTGTCCTGAGTTTACAGACTTTATCTTGCAGTCCTTGGATGTGAACAAAACTCTGCATCCTCTATCACACATTTGACTTACACTGAGCAGATTATGTTTCAGCCCATCCACAAGTAGAACATCTTGGGCTTTTCCTTTTCCATTACTTAAGCTCACCATCCCTTTGCCCTTTATTTTCCCTGGAGCATCATTTCCAAAGGTTACGTTTCCTAATTTTCTTTCACTTAGAGATAGAAACTTTCCTTTGTCTCCCGTCATGTGTGTGGAGCATCCACTATCTATATACCAAGGGTTCGTTTTTCTTTGAGCGGACAACACTAATCCACACTTGTCACTTTCCTTATTCTTCCAAAACTTGACATTTTCAGCAGGAGATTTTGAATCTGGTTCATATTCAATTAAACGGAAGCCAACAGATTTGTGTCCATAGTTATGATAGATGTAGCATTCAATCTCATTGTTCAACAGGTCAAACTTATTGGTGTAGCATTGTCTACTCATTGACTATTGATTATTTCTTGACCTCTTTAGTTGCATGTCCCTAGACTTAATTTGGCAGTTGGCAATCAGTGAAGGTTTGTTACTTGGTTGCATCATTCTTTGTTGTGGCAAGTATTTATTCCTTTGAAATCTTAATTGCTCATGTTTGAGTCTTAAGGAACAATTTACAGCTTTGTGACCAAAGTTAGCACATTAGAACAATTCTTACAAGAATTCTTTGTACCTGGAAAATGGTTTTCTTCTTTGACCAAATCGATTTCTTCCAGACTGATGACGTCGTTTAGCAATGAACACATTACTTCTTTGTTCTACAGATTTAGATCTGGCATCTTTTTCCTTACTTGACCTGGGCGGTTGATTGTCTTCCTTTGTTTCTACAGGATTATTATTGTCATTAGTTGTACTTTTGACAAACTTGATGAGTTCTTCATTTCCTGGCTTACCACTTCTTGATCCCTCTTCATACCCCAAGCTAGTTTTCAAATTTGGATTCCTTTTCTGATTCAGAATGGTGGCCAATCCTTCTGAGGCTTTGATACTTGATAGATTCTGATTATATAAGGCTTGAAACTTCTCCATTTCTTTCCTCGTTTTCACTACTTCTTGGTCTAATGCTTCACATCTTGCCTTCTTTTCTGATAGTTGTTGTTTCAGAATCTCTCTGATTTTCTTTGCCTCTTCCAATTCTACTTTTAGTAGGGCAAGGTCTTCATCAGGTTCTTTATTGTCTTTCTCGAACTATATCAACAATTGTCTTTGCTTTCTGTTCTTGATTCTTAGTCTGTCAATCTCTTCCAGTGCACTGATCAGTTCTCCTTCCATGTCAACCACAACTTCTTCTTCATCACTTCCTGTGCTTTTATTATCATAATCCTCTTTGGCCATAAGTATGAAGTTATTTAGTTTATCTTCAATAGAGGAGTCATTTTCTTCATCATCTGAAGGATCATCATCATTGTTTACGCACATACTTTTCTTCTTAAAGTTTTTCTCTTAAAAGAAATTTCTGTGTTTGTACTTCTCCTCATCATCACATGTCTGATCCTTTCCTTTGTGGGGACATTTATTTGCAAAATGACCTATCCTACCATAGTTGAAACATTTGAAAGGCAATTTACCATTGTATTTTCCTGATCCCTTCTTTAGTCTCTTCACAATTTTTTCTTCAATTTCATCGGGCTCGGAATCCTCATTCTTGTCTGCTTTAAATGATGCTTCTATGGAGGTAGGTTTATCTTTAACTATTCTCATTTCATATGCAGTCAATGTTCCTAGAAGTTGATCAAACCCCAAGGTTTTTAGATCATTAAGTTCTTCTATAGAAGAGACCTTTGAGTTGAACCTATCTGGGAGAGATCTCAAGATTTTATGAACTAAAGAAGGTTCATCAATTGTTTCACCAAGTGCCTTCATTGCATTTACCATTTCTTATAATCTTAGAAAGTATTTTCCAATAGTTTCATCTTCCTTCATCTTCAACTGTTCAAACTGTATTCTATAGGTTTGAAGCTTTGCATCCTTTACTTTCTCATTACCCTCATAGATGCTAATGAGTTTTTCCCACATTACTTTGGCAGTTACTAGGTGCATAACGTTTATGAATTCTTCTTTTGTAAGCCCACTCAAGATAGCATTCATAGCCTTAGCGTTGAAGCTAAATTCTAGTTTGCCATCCTTATTAGCTAGCACAACTGGCTTTACATAACCAGTATCTACCACATCCCAGACATCTGCACCTAACGACATTATGTAGGTTCTCATTCTAACTTTCCAGAAGGCAAATTTTGTTCCATTGAACAGAGGGGCCTTATTGGTTGAATTTCCTTTGTGGCTTGAAATGTTTAAGCTCTAGGATCTACCCTTAGATAAAAGGGGTTGGCTCTGATACCAATTGTTGAACAACTGAGAGGGGGGGTGAATCAGTTGTCACTATGCTTAAACAATTATGCTTCTTTTAAAATATTTACAAGGCACTCAATGATGATCACAATAATGCGGGGAAATGAACAATGGCGCATTCAGCATTAGTCACATATATGAGAAACACAAAGACAGATATTTCCCAAGGAAACCCATACAGGTTAAAAACCTCTTCTTCTTTATATGATAAGTATTATTTACATTCTTTACATTATCATACATTTGAGCACAAACTCATTGTGAGGCTACAACCTCTGTTTTGCAAGATGCAATTTGCTGAGAGCACCAACTCTCTATTTTTCTCTAGAACCCACTAGAAGGAAGCACCAACTCCCTGGTTTCTCTAGCTCCAACTAGAAGGAAGCACCAACTCCCTGGTTTCTCTAGCACCAACTAGAAGGAAGCACCAACTCCCTGTGTTCAAGCCACCACTTGAACCTCTGAGGACACCAGTCCTCCCTAGCACCTCCCAACCTCCCTAGATTATGAATATGAAATAATGAAACCTATTACAGTGATATAGTGTTCAATAATAGCTTACCAGTCTCATCACTGTTCTGCAAGATTTTGCTACTCAGACTTCCTTGTTGTCTTCCAACATGCATCTGCTGCCCATTCCATTCTTCTGCTTTTATGCTCTATGCGCCATGTCCATTCATTGCACAGTTCTTCTTCTGTTCTTTTCAATTGTTGTACTCTGATCCTTCTTCATGTCTAAATCACCTTCAACAACATCCACAAAAACTCCAGCAACAACAGCAACCCCATCTCTTCTCTGTACTGTGTATTTATAGCTTTTGTGCACCTTGTGCATGCAATGCACGCAATACCTCTACATACTCATACCGCACTGATATCCTTCACAACTCGAGTGCTCTGTCTAATCATCATCGTGACTCTTTAGCTTCTCTGGTCATTTTTCCACTCGTCCAACATCATTGTATGTTATGCTGAGATTCCTCAGCCTCTCTGGCAGTTAAGACTCTTCGTCTTCTCTGTGACAGATGAGCTCACCTTCTTTGTTCCAGTTACAAGATTCAATGCTCATCCAGTTGTCAATCACCTCCATGAGCATCTTCATCCCTCTTGAAGATTCCCAGAGACTCTTCATCTCCTCTGTCAATCACCCCAAAATGTCTTCGATTCCTCTGGCAGAAACCATCAGTGGTTTCTGGAAGTTACACTGTGAGGTGAAACAGTAGCCCTCCGATCTCCTTCAATTTCATCTGCATCGTTGGATTACAGTGACATTTCACCTTTTCGATATTTCATCATTTGTACCAAACACAATCCCCAAAATTCTGAGGTGAAGCTTATATGCACTAGGTCCTTCCTCCACGTGACCACAGGCGGTGACCACTGTCTGCGCTAAAAGGCGCTGTGAACTCATGAGCTTCATCAACCCTGATCGACGATTCAGGATCTCGATGAATCAACAATCCAGATATTTTTGTGATCTCACATCTTGTTGTTCCTTGGATGGAGGCTCTTGTCACTCCAAGTCACGATAGGTGAAGCTCCGAGATGGAGCTCAGATCAACGGTCCTCGTTCTTGGTGATCTGACGGTCCTGATCTTTTTGTGATCTCACATCTCGCTGATCCTTAGATGGATATTTTCGTCACTCCAAGTTGTGATAGGCGAAGCTTCGAGATGGAGCTCAGATCAACGGTCCTCGTTCTTGGTGATCTGATGGTCCTGATCTTTTCGTGATCTTTCATCTCGCTGATCCTTAGATGGAGATTCTTGTCACTCTAAGTCACGATGGGCGAAGCTCGGAGATGGAGCTCAGATCAACGGTCCTCGTTCTTGGTGATCTGATAGTCCTGATCTTTTTGTGATCTCGCATCTCACTGATCCTTAGATGGAGATTCTCATCACTCCAAGTCACGATAGGCAAATCTCCGAGATGGAGCTCAGATAAACAGTCCTCATTCTTGGTGATCTGATGGTCCTGATATTTTTGTGATCTCGCATCTCACTGATCCTTCGATGGAGATTCTCGTCACTCCAAATCGCAATAGGTGAGACTCCGAAATGGAGTCTTTGTGGTGCTCTGATCTTTCGCCATGCATCCTCTTGATCAATGGTCCACGACTGTCCCCGATGGACGGTCAGGATTCCTTCACATCTTTGGAGAGTTGGATGACTCTTGGACTTATCCGCCTTGCAACTTCACCATATCTAATGGCTATTGAGCCTTCGTAGATACCCCAGATCCTACGGCCCAGATCTTCACGTGATTTCGCCACTTCACAATTTTGTCGCTTTACGATTTCGACACTTCGTCATTTAATGAACGTGCAGGTCCTCCCTAATCCAACGATGGATGTACCATGTGCTTATATCAAACTCCCGAGATCTATTCTCGTCTACTGTGTGCTACTCCTCTCTGAATTCATATCTGACAGTCATCAGGGATTCTGAATAAGATCCAACATTCATTGTTTCTCCTCCTCTTCCATTATCACTATTCTTGCCATCGTTGTTCTTTTCATCAATGACAAGCTTACTCTCAACTATAAACCTTCCAATAAAGACAAACATCTTCATGAGCACATCATCATGATATATATCCAGCTGAACCCTGCATTGATGAAATGTAATGAGATGATCTGAAGGATTATCTTCTTTCTTTTCTACGAATCTTGGAAGGTGATCTCCCCAAAAATTTATAGAGGGAACTGGATGTGGGAAACTAGGAACTGTTGAGATTCAAGAGGTGCAAACCTCTGAGCCAAAAGAGCTGCAAATGCTTTTGACATTTGATTATTGTGGAGTCGCCACTGAATCTGTCCTTCATGGAGTCGCCAGATAGATAATTACAACCAAATGATGTCCAAGCTTTGTCTATCATCAAAGCTGGATCGTGTCATCTCCCAAGGAAGATGAGCTTTGATTTCCTTCCCCAACAACGGTGCCAATTTTTTATCACTCCAGGAAACTCTCCTAGGCTGTAAGTCAGAGATGCTTGGTAACTCAATCTTTTTGGAAACTATTTTCTCAATAATAGGTGTGGGTTTTGGATCAAGATGAATATATTTAATCTCTAGATTGTATTTCAAGATAGTCAAACTATATTTATGCGACACAAGGCCTTCAAGAGCTATTGTTATATAGGTTTGTATAACAAATGGATAATAAAACTAATCAGTCAATCAGAACATACATAAACCATATATATGATGGAACAACAAACTAGCCAAAGATGCTTATGATTCTTGCTTAGCAGTCAAAAGTAAGATGAAAATTACCATAGGACCATTAAAAAGAGACAATATAATGCATTCAACTCATAATCATGGAAAAAGATGAAGGAAGGTCTGACAACAACAAATGAAAGAAGCTTGCAGGCTTGATATATTTCAGAATGTCTTTCATACAATAACAGTAAGATCTAGAACTCAAAATCAAACCTTTTGGTGCTCCAAATGTCTTTGGCTTTATAGCCTTACAAGATGAAATCTAGATCCTTGAAAGATGGATCAGATTTGCTAAAAATAGTCAAATTAAAATAGATACAACAAGTGTAGGATGAGATCCTATAAAAATGGATCTAGAATACTAAAAATGGAAAGTCAAAACAAAATAGGAAAAGATCCTATATAAGGAGTCAAACTCTATCTTGATAGGCTTCATATCCTCCAAACTCTTTAACAGATGTAGAAAACCTTCCAAGGCTGATGAATCTTCATAGGAAATTCGAATTTGCCACCTTTGGCAAAAAAGACAGTTTTGTGCTCATGAACTAGGTCACCATTTTCACTTTTTCACCTTCTTAAACATTAAATACATCAAGATAAAACCTTAAATCTGATGTTTTTAATTATTATGCATCTTTAGAAACCAACCTTGGAAGATTTGGTTGAGAAAAATTCAGATCTGGGCAAAAATACGACCTTGCTGCCATGTAACAAGTTTCGGTTGTTAAGAGATAAAAATCTGGACCTGTTAACCACCGAAAAGCTCTACTTTCAGTGGTTAAGAGATAAAAATCTGGACCTGTTAACCACCAAAACCTGTAACTTTATGAAAATGTTTAAAATCTTCAAAATGTATTACCTGGATTTGTTGTTATCTTCACCCTTTTGTTATCTCCGAAGTTGGATCAAATCCTTGGTCAAGATCCTTCTTTGCAACCATTGTTTCAACTTGGTTCTAGGTGCTCATCATTTTTCAAATCAACATGACCACCTAACACCAATGCCTTTTTGTTCTGAAACATTTGTCTGGGAAGCAAACTATGGGATCCATTCTGTGTTCAGGTGTATTGAAACAAGAAGAAATATCCTCTACCCCATACTGAAAATTTCCAGTGCGTTTTTTATCGCTAACAGGTTGTAGTATCCTCTTGTTCACCTTTTGAATAGATTGTGAAGAAGCTAAATTTTGTAGCATGAGATACTACCTTGCGGCACTGTTTAGGTGGGACAATAGTTGGAAATGCCTCTGGTATTCTGTAGATATGACCGCCCAAAGTAACAATGACACTACGAGGTCGAGACTCATAAACAGCATGGCGCTTCCACATATATGGCTAGCCAAAGAGAACAGCACAGACATCTAGTGGGGAAACATCATATAATACCTCATCCTTGAAGGGTTGGATACCATATGACAATCGACATTG
Source organism: Picea engelmannii (assembly GCA_009831015.1). Taxonomy (NCBI): domain Eukaryota; kingdom Viridiplantae; phylum Streptophyta; class Pinopsida; order Pinales; family Pinaceae; genus Picea; species Picea engelmannii. The sequence goes on from ML783779.1 coordinate 719,414, forward strand.
TTGGCTGACATCGAGATCTCGTCCTTGGCGAAGCCACTCGATGTTGTGTGGTTGCGGGTGTGGTGTTGTTGACAATCCCAATTGTTTGACGACCTCTGCTAAAATTAGGTTCTTCTGGCTTCCGCTATCAATATTAAAATGCAGCGGGGTCCCCTTCACCCACATCTGAGAATGAAAAAGGCGCTCCCCCTCTTCGAGATATGTTGGTTCTTCTAGTTGAATTTTTGCGGTCGCGACAATTGCAGTGGGGTCTGCGTTGATGATTTCTCTTTTGCCAGTATTTTCAAAATCAAATTCCAAATCAGGGTTCGGCTCCTTGCCTTTGATCTCGGCCACCAATGATTGTTTTGAGTGAAATTCATTGGTGTTGTGCCTGGGGATTTTGTGGAAATCGCACCATTTTCTGGTGTCCTTCTTCGTCTTCCCATGACCCTTCTTTTCCTATGGCTTAGACTGGTTTTCAGGAAGCCATTTGTTAGGGTCTTTTTTCTCATACTTTGGTTGTTTCAGATTTACTGATCCGAAATCCCATTTTTTATGGTGCTTAAACTTCGACCCTAATCCTTGGCCTCAGTGCAACAACAAGGAAATTAGGATAGTTTCTGCAGTATTTTGTAAGTTTTTTGGTATTTTTTTATGTAATATTGGGCCATTGTCCCTGGTACATGATCCAATTGTTCTAGGTTTAAGAACACATGTTTTGGGAATTAAACTCCTATGTATTATGCATGATCTAATTATTGTTTTTTTACTTTTTTTGTGCTAAGTTGTTAGGAATATCAATGTGTTTATGTTCACAGTTCAAATCTTTTTTTTGTGTATACTATTGAGAACCTAGACCAGATCTAAGGTGTGTGTGCATCAAGTTTGGGTGCACTCCAAAATCTAATATTGTATCAGGGTTTGAGGTTTTTAAATGGAATTGGATCTGAGTTATTTACACAAGTAAGATATCTATGAGGGGTTTGAAGCAGTGTGGAGGAGATATCTCTGAGAGAGAGTTATAGTGACTATTTCATATGACAGTAGTGTTGAGAAGAAATGGAGTTGACCATCCAGACGAGGATTTGTGGGCTATTGTAGCTTGGTGGTGTGGCAAGTTGGGAGTTTTGGTGGATTGGAAAAGAGCTTAGTTCACAAAAGTATGTTGTGTGGAGGGTTTCCAAATCCATTGATGGACTTCCGATGGCTTTTCATAGTTATTTTTTATGGGTGCAACTTGGGTGCTTTGGCATGGATGAGATAGCTTCGTGTGCATGGAATTTTGATGAGATAGGGTCTTTAGTAGGCTGCAAAGTTGCATGTTTGACAATGAGTCAAGGTGCGACAATGTATGAGCTATTTGACCTAGGAGGATGAGGAAACTTACAGAGATAATTTGCGAAGGTATAGAGTGGACTAGACTGAGTGTCCAACAGTATCTTGGGATTGTTTTAGAAAGAGGACACAAGTTCAGTTGTAGTGTGTGAAAAGGCATAGAGAGTTTTGTGAATTGGATGATGGACTTGGGAAGAATTTCAATGTATGGTCATGACTCGAGTAAGTGGGATACTTTCCTTGGGAGGATTTCATGTTTATTATATTGTTGGAGCCACTAACATATGATAGGCGCACAAGATTTTTTCAAGAGCTTCATAGAGTCTAACTTAGGTATGTACGTGGAGCTTGGTATGGGGACCAGGCATGCAGTGCAAGGATTTGGAACACTATCATTCTAGATGGAGTAAGGGGATGTTTTGAGAGTGAAAAATGTGTTATGGGTGCCAGGAGTGTGCTCTCAGTATCAACGATTGAGGAGAAGGGCTATGTGTTTTTATTCTGATCCGGACAAGTGATGTTCATGCTTAGAGGATCTAGCTCTGACACAAAAGAGTGACAATGAATATGTTAATCCCTAAATAGTGTCTCATTACCCCTTAGTTGGGGCATATTACATTAGTAATGTTATTTTGTTTATGTCAGATTTATTCCATTAGTCGTAATTATACCTCCTAGTCTCCTATATATACCAAGGAGACATTTTCATTTTGAATCATCTTGTAATTGTACATTCATGTGGGCATAAGGAGGTTTCCCCCTCAAAGAGTCTTATTATTTGAATTTCTCTCTTTTTCAAGGTGTTGATTACTTATTCTGAGGTTTTTCTATGCTATATTGATATTTGGTTCTAACATATGGTATAAGAGCTCAAGGTCTTGGGGTTTCGCTGCTACATCTAAGACACCGTGGAATTTTCTCTATAACTTGTTTTCTACAATGTTTCAGAAGGAATGTCTTGGAGGATATTTATTATATGGATCAAGGTACGTTAGATTACAATTTTAGCTCCTAAGGCCTTATACTTTCGAAGATACAGCCTGTGTAAGATAGGGTTCTGGAATCATCCTCAACTGAGTCATTGCGGAATTTTTGCTATAAAATATTTTATGTAACGTTTCAGACCCTAAGCTCTAGAGGATATTCACATAAATTAGTAAGGTATCCATGGTAAACATTTCAGCTTCTATGTCATGTTACATCTGTAGATACGCCTTGTGGAAGATAGGGTATCTAACTAGTCCTATTGACTAGTATCAAGAAGGTGTTCTAGGTAAAACTATCATAACTTCTTCGTGGAGTATCCAAATTGAGTGAGACTAGTTGCATTGGATAGTGGAAAGTCTTTAGTATTTTGGGTACAAGTTTCAAAGTTTTATATAAATTATTTTGTGTGGGGCATGCTATACAAGTGAGATCTCCTGGAAAGGCCAAAAATCAGCAAGTTGTGGGGAATTTACCGTAAATTCCACTTGGAAAATCCAATTTTAATCATACCTGTGGCATTGTAGAGAAGAAATATCAGAGAACTACAAAAAAATAAAGTTGCATACCCAGAAAAGCTGAAACTTTGGAGATACAACAGAAGAGACATTATCTAGCAGAACCACCTCAAAATCAAGGTTCAAAAGTGATACTCGGCCAACATGCCACCCAAAAATGGAACTTCTACACCAAATAAGCCTCCAGAAAGTCCTACTTGGACTCTTGATGAAGATGAAGAAATGCATAGGGACATAAATGAATTACAAAATAACACAATGACAAAATATGAACTACAAGGGATGATGGATTCAACTGAAGCTAAATTGAAGGCAATAATGGATACTAAGATGGATGGTTTAAAAAGGGAGATCATGGAAGGAATGAAAAAATTCCTAATAGAGAGGACACCTGAAACTGAAAATGTGTCCCATGAAATTCATGATGAGGACACAAGGAAGATGAATCAAGAATGGAGAAACTCCAACTTTGGGTTGAAGACCAACCACGTTCCTAAGAACGATATGAGGAAGTTTAATGGAAAGGACCCAATCACATGGATACTTTAGATACAACAATTATTTGATCTACATAATGTGCCACATACACAAAATGTATGAATTTCTTATTTATATTTAGAACCCAATCAATTTGTATGGTATCGATGGCTTTGTTCTCGCAAATCGCTCATCACTTGGACAATTTTCACGGAAGAAATGATAGCACACTATGAGGATACAAGGAGAAATACCTTCTTTAGACAATTGATAAATCTCAAGCAAAGGGGTTCAGTTAAAGAGCACATTGAGAACTTCCAAAGATTGAATATAAAGGTAACAGATATTCCAGATGAGCACTTGATTGATGTATTCATAGGAACTTTAAAGGATAACATTCAACATGACGTTCGCCTTTGGGAGTCCAAATCATTGGAGAATGCATTTAGGGTGGAAAGAAATGTTGAAAGTAAAAATATGGTTATGGCTACTAGCAGGATCTATCCTAACAGCTATAGAGAGAATAATGCTCCTTCTTTTAAAACACTTCAACCTACAAGGTATACACCTCAACAATTGGAGGAAAGAAACGAAAAAGGTTTATGCTTTAAGTTTGATAGCAAATACAGTAAGGGACATAAGTGTGGTGAGAAGAAATTATTCTACATAGATTGTGAAGAGGAAGAAGAACAAGAACAAGAACCATCTCAAGATGAAAATGTAGAAGCAATTTCATCTGAAGAGTTGACTCCCACGATATCGTGTAA
>ML783779.1:723526-737842 GCA_009831015.1 Picea engelmannii
GATATATCAAAAAGAAAAAGGTAATAGTCCTAATTGATTCTGGTAGTACTCATAATTTCATTCACTATAAATTAGCCAAAGATCTCAATTGCTTTGTATATCCAACGCCAGAGTTTCAAGTAATGATTGCAGATGGAGGAACTCCCAATTTCTCAGGAAAATGCAATAATATCAATCTTACTATGGGGGAATATGTAATGAATAGTCCAATGATTTCTATACCCATGGGTGGTGGTGTTGTTGTACTAGGAATCCAATGGTTACAATTATTAGGAACGGTGGCTTTTAATTTTCAAGAACTTTTCATGAAATTTTCATTGGAAGGAAAATATATTGAGTTAAGAGGTATCACAGGGAAACTGGGTAAGGTGATCATATCTAATGGCATGACAAAATTATTGAAAAAGGGGCATCAAGGTGTTATTGTACAACTATGCTCACTAGATGTTCAAACATCTAAGCCATCTACTCCTCTAAATCTCCAAGGGATCATTGATAAGCATTCCAAATTATTTGAATATATTCCCAGAGGTCTTCCACCCACTCGAAATCATGATCATGATATTCACCTAATTCCTGGGAGTGTTCCTTCTAACATCAAGCCATACAGATACCCTTATGCCCAGAAGAGTGAAATTGAGTTCATGGTTGAAGAAATGTCAGAGGTTGGAATTATTAAACCTGGCTAAAGTTCTTACTCTGCACCGGTGGTAATGGTATTCAAGAAATATGGCTCATGGCATATGTGTCCAGATTATCAAGATCTCAATGATATCACTATTAAAGATAGGTTTCCTATTCCCGTCATTGATGAATTGTTAGATGAACTGCATGGGGAAATCTATTTCACAAAGTTGGATCTTCGTTTAGGGTATCACTAGATTAGAATGAAGGAAGAAGATATCCCAAAAATATCATTCTTAACTCATGAAGGCCATTATGAATTTTTGTTCATGCCTTTTGGCCTTACAAATGCACCTTCCACATTCCAAGGGTTGATGAATTGTAGCCTAGGAGAGGCTCAACTTGCTAGAAAATGTTGGTTGTAGGTCTTGAAAGTCTAGAACAGTGTAGTTGTGAAGAGAATCAGGTAGTCACGAGATGTTCTGAGGTTCAAACTATAAAAGGAGGGAAGACACAAGTGTGTAGGGATTCCATGGGTGGTTAAGACCCTCAGCCTGTAAGAGAAAGAAAACAACAGGAGTATAGGAGGCACAACCTGCTAGAAAAGGTTATTCATAGGTATGTGGGGCTATCTTTGAGGGGGTCGAGGTTTGTTCGGCAATTCTAGGATAGTTTTGGAGGATCGACCTAGTGGGAAAGGGAAACAATAGAGTGTTGGTTTTATCCTAGAGGTTCGACCTGCTAGAGGAGGGTTTCCATTAGTATTCTAGGAAGATTATGAAACTGGAATAGCAGAGGAAAAGGCGTTGTTATAGCCTAACAGAAGCTAACCTAACAACATGTTTTGGACATCCTCTGAAGGCTACTACAATTAGAGAAAAATGTGTTGTTACAACCCTAAAAGTCAACATTTTTTAGGTTGTTCCAGCCATTAGTGAGCTATTTTTGCAGATGAGGGTTTGAGGAGGCAAGGGATGCCCTAACCCTCAGCCTCAGTGTAGCAGCAAGGAAACCAGGAGGGTTTTCTACAGTGTTTTGTAAGTATTTTGGTATTTTTATTTCATGTAATATTGGGCCATTGTCCATGTTATGGGAACCCATTGTTCTAGTTTTAAGAACAATTATTTTTGGCATTAAATTCTTGTGTACTATGCATGATCTAATTGTTGGTGTTTTAATTTCCATTGTGCTAAGTTGTTAGGCATGTCAATGTGTTTATGTTCACAGTTCAAATTGTATTTTTGTGTATATTTTTGAGAACCTAGACTAGACATGAGGTGTGTGTGCACCGAGTATGGGTGCACTCCAAAATATAATAGATTCATGATTAACTTGTAGAAACTGAGGATAAGGTTGAAGATGTGGAGATAATGAACAAGGCACTGAATGGATTCCCAACTTCATGGGAACTATTTTTCAAAGGTATTTGTGCTAGTGAGAAACTTCTTAAATTTGAAGGGCTATGGGATGACTATATCTAAGAGGAGACTCAAATGGACTCAACTTCCAACAATAAGGGTGGTGACAAGAATCTACCCCTATTTTCTTAGACAATTAAGGGAATAGGTAAAGGACCCAACAAGGGTAAGGGAAAGAATGAGGAATCATCCTCACGAGAAGGAAAGAAGGATTTGAGTAAAATAAAGTTCTTCATTTTTCATAAGCATAGTCATTATCCATCATAATTCCTATATAAGAAGAAGGGTAAAGGAAATTAGCAATAGAAGTGAGTATCATCCTCTGTAGAAACTCAGATGAATGATTTTTCTACCAAGTTAAAGAATTATTTCTCTATGGTATCTTGCCATTCTAACAACATGGTTCCTAGGAATGTGTGGTATCTTAATAGTGAGGCATCTCATCATATGAAATAAACTTGACAAATTTTTTCTATTCTAAAGAAGTAGGATCATGGGTTCAAGTTGAGCTTGGTAATGATGCCAACTACCTGGTAGTAGGTGTTGGCACCCAAAGTTTTGGGTTCATTTTGCACGTGCACACAAACGAAGTTGTGCGCACTCGTTCCAAAGTTGTATGCACGCCTAAGGTAATGTGTGAAGAATGAAAAGGAGTGTGCACTAGATCAACATGCCTAAAAGAGTATTGATTGTGTTCTAGTTCCAGTTTTATGTGCACTAGAAATCAAGAAGAGGCACGCCAAAATAAAGAAAAAAAATCATTAAGAAATCCTCTTGAATGATTATTGTCGATAGCACAAGGGATCGTGGAGTTGAAAAAGATGAGATGGCAAGGTAGCTAAGATTTACACAATTCCTGAAGGCTACATGGACTACAGGAAGGTACTAGAAGCGTGAGAGACCATTTTTCCAGTAAAGCGAGTGGAGCAGAGTAGAAAGAGACAGATCTCCCGAGCAAAGAAAGCTATAAAAGGAAGTAGTGATATCAGAAATGGGGATAGATAGATATTTTAGAGGAGATTCAATTATTCTTTGGTATTGAACTCACTCTGAGCCTATGTAATATTGTAATTTCTATGAATATAAATATGTGTTTGTTATATGTATGAGTTTTTGAGGAATTGTTCACAATGCAGGGTGTTGTACTTTTGGGAACTTATAAAAGAATATATGAAGTTTTTTTGTTGTCTAATATAGTCTATTGAATGTATATTGTGTGTTATGTATTGAAAGATATAATAAAGTTGTTGCATTTGTGATTTATTTCATGTCTTTCAGATGTGATTGGGTTATCTGTGTGTATTTTTTTACTTATTAGTCCTAGTAAATTGTCAAATATGAGTCATATAACCACTAGCTCGGATGGATCTATGTATGTTTATCCCTTCATTCTTGTCACAAGACCCTATGGTCTCTGCAATATTCTTTGCATGTCGGGTGACACCTTCTGTGTCCTTGGTTGAGGATTAATATGCCAATGCTCTAGGGTTTTCATTGGTCAACTTTGGAGGAAACTTGGGTCTAAATCCCTCAAGGTTAAGAAGGACGTGTGAAAGCATGGAACAAAACACCAACAAATGGTTCCATTGTTGTGACCAGGACCAACCCAAGGATGTCATTGAGCCCAAGAATACGTCATCTCCCAACTCCATTGCATGATCTCATAACACTAGTGGATCTAATGTGGACATTGCAATAGCTAAGAAGAGAAAGTGGGAATCCCAAACTCAGACTGCACCACAAGTAAACATTGACTCTGGATTCGAACAAGATCCCTAACCTCCACCATGGCCAACCCCTATTGTAGAAGAAGCCACCTTTCCCGCATCTCTGCCCAAACCTCGCTCCGAGTTCAAAAAATGCTAGTGTATTGCATCCCATATGAAAACTAAAGAGAGTTCCCCCACTCAAAGTTGGTAGGTTTTGAAATTAATGAAATATATTTGTGCCTAGTTGGCCAGACAATAAGCCTCCCAAAATGAAATGATTGGGAAGATGCATATTATCGACCAACATTTTGCTTTTCCCTATAGGAATCCCCCTCTTCAGCTAATCCATCCATCGAATTTCCAATAGTCAATCTGTGTTGATCTCTTAGTGTCAATACACTCACGATCATCCCTTTATTCTTGGCCAAAAATGAATTGTATTTGTTACAAGTCCCTAGAACTAAAATCTAGAGCTTTATCATTACCATGGTCCATGAAATCGGAGAACACCATCAATCCATCAACAAAGAGTAGGCCTAGCTATGCCTTTGCAATGAGCAAGAGATTTCCATCTATGATGCCATGTGATCCCAATTACATCAGAAATATCATGTGCATCAGAAAGTTGAACATTCCCGACAAACTTTACGAGACTTACAAATTGTTGAAGTAATTGTTCATGAGGAAACTCAGGGAAAGTATGTGGTGGTTCTCAATGACCACGCCGATATGGTCAGTGCTTTGAACAAATCCTATTCCTAGATTTCCCAACATGCATAGGTGCAATCGAAACCTCCATCCCTACAGAAAATGAAATTAGTCACCGAGAATGCTTAGGTTTTGTAGTCCCAAAATATTAAACTCTGGGAACAACTACAACAAATTACGCTAGAGGATACCATACTCCAGAAGCAGGTCACTCAGGCTACAACAAACATTCAGGAGGTTCAAACCCATGCCCAGGGATTTGTCTCGCTAGTCACTCAAAGATTAAATTTATGGGATCATTTACAGATCCCTCTTGAGCTCACTACTCTCTATGATAGGAATTATGCAACAGAGGCTAAGGTCACGCTACATAAATGAGACGTGGGTGCTTTTCCTCCTAGGGAGCGTGCCTTACTATAATGCTTGTCATCACAACAAGAACAAAGGAGATCACTATATCTCAGGTTGAGAAACAAACTATGAAAGAGATGGCCACATGTATGGAAGATAAGGCCCTGGTCTAGTATGCATAGCTCTATGATGTGCAAGTAGCTTGCAGCCCTCTCATCGAGCAACTCAACAACACAAACATGAAAAAATATCAGGTCCCATCCATGGAATCTAGGGTATCTATTTAGCTTCATTATATATCCAGAGCCATTTGAATGAGTCGGAGTGCTAATATAAGGAATTTGTGGAGGAATTCAAAAGCATTGTACCATCCATTGTCGCGTTAATTCCCTAAATTAGTTGGTTCAAGGAAAATCCAAGTACTAGTGGTAGGGGTCTGTTGGAACCCAAAGTTTTGGGTTCATATTGTGTGTGCACACAAATAAAGTTGTTTGTGCTCATTCCAATTTTTTTTGCTTGCATAAGGTAATGCGGGAAGAAATATGAGTGTGCATTGGATTGATTTTTTATAGCATGCAACATGCATAAAAGAGTATAAAATGTGCATCGGTCCCAGTTTTGATGCAAAATGAAAATCAAGAAGATGCACACTAGAATCAATAAAATAATCATCAATAAATCCTCTCGAATGATTACTATCAGCAGCACAAGGGATCATGGAGCTGACAAAACATGAGATAGCAGGGAAGTTAAGATCACCCTAATTCCTAAAGGCTATGTGGACTATAGGCAGGTGCCAAAAGCGTGTGAGTTCATTTGGTCAGTAAAGTGAGTGGATCAGAGCAGAAAGAGACAGAGCTATCAAGAAGAGAAAGCTATAAAAGGAAGCAGTGATATTAGAAATGGGGATAGCTAGAGGTTTTAGAGGAGATTCATTGAGTCTTTGGTATCGATCTCACTCTAAACCTATGTAATATTGTAATGTATCTGAATATAAATTTGTGTTCATTATATGTATGAGATATGAAGATATGTTGTTGTATGATACAGTCTATATAATGTATATTGTGTGTTTTGTATTGAAAGATATAATAAATTTGTTGCAGTTCTGAGTTATTGTATGTATGTCACATGTGATTGGGATATGTGTGTGTATTGTTTTACTTCTTAGTCCTATTAAATTTTTAGATATGAGTCGTATAACCACTAGCTCGGATGGATATGTGTATGCTTAATCCTTCATTCTTATCACAATACCTTGTGGTCTCTATGATCCTTTCTATATCTCAGGCGAGACCTTCCATGGCCTTGGTTGAGGATTGATATGTCAATTCTCTAGGGTTTTTTTTGTTCAACTCTAGATGAACTCTGGGTCTAAACTCTCTAGATTTAAGAAGGAGGTGTGCAATCATGGAACAAAACACCAACAGTAGGAGTTGGTACTTTCCCTTCCATTTAGATTCAAGTAACTCTTTTGATTTTGACAATGTATTTTTTTGTATAGGTCTCGAAATGAACTTTCTTTTTATTTTTTGTTATGGAGGATAAGGGATTTGTAGTTGATTTCAACAACCAACAAGTCCTCATTAGATTGAAGGAATCTATTCCAAGTACAACTCAGGAAATAGGTCTTAGAGAAGCTAATATTTATAAGCTGTAGGGTGAACATATTTGATCCCTAGTTCATAACAGTGACATATTTTGTGAGGTGTGGCACAAGAGTATGGGGAACCTACATCATAGGTAATTTCCTATTTTGAGGGAGATAGTCATAAGTCTTCCATATTTCAATATCGAGAAGAATGGAGTTGGCAGACGATGCATTCTTGGCAATCATGCCAAGGTTTCTTTCCCAAGAAATGATCATAGGTATAAGGATATTCTAGACCTAGTACATTCATATGTTTATGGACCAATTTCAAGTTAATGTCAGCACAAGGTGACAACAAGGATAACTATAATTTCTAGAATGGTATAATCTACAAGCTAGACAAGCTTTGTGTTCCTAAAGGTGAACAATTCCATCTTATCAAAGAGTCTCACTCCTCCAAGGTTGCAGCACATTTTGGTGTTAGGAAGACAATTTCCAACTTACAGAGGTATGTGTACTAGCCTAGAATGCAAGAAGATGTAGCACAGTATATTAGAGAATGTATACTTTGTTGTACCATCAAGCCCAGTAACAAGAAGCAATCTCTATACCATCCCTTATCAGTACCCACAAGACCTTGGGAAAACAATTCCATGGATTTTGTGGGTGGTTTACCAACCATGCAGAAGGGACATGACTATTTATTTATGGTAGTTGACATGTTTATAGAAGTGTGACTTCTCATTCCTTGTAAAAAGACCATCAAGGGATAGGAAGCAAAAAACTTGTTCTTTGAATAAGTCTAGGTGCATTTTGGGAACATATTGGGATACCAAGGAGCATCGGCTCAGAAAGGGATATCATATTTCTTAGTTCCTTTTGGACAACATTGTGGGGGAAGATGGACACTAATCTCAAGAGTTCTACAACATTCCATCCACAACTAGATGGGCGGATGAAAGTAATCAAGAGAACTTTGGTGTATATTTTGAGGGGTTACAATCAAAAGTATATGAAGACCTAGAATGAAAATATTATATAGATGTAACAATCTTATAGTAGAGAATTCGACACTTCTACTGGCAAGTCCCCTTTTGAAACTTAATTTGGGTATTTGTCACCTTTTCCCTTGGATTTTGTTTATGGATAGCAAAGAGGAGTGGGGGAATAAACCATAGGATAAACATTTAAAGAAGAGAATTTTGTCTATAATATCAGGTGGATTCATTTAAAATTATAGGAGACATTAAATAAGTCACAAGAAAAGTACAAGGCTAGACATGACCAACACAAAACAGAGAGGACATTTAGAGTGTGAAACAAAGTATGGTTATAGTTGAATAAGGAAAGACTACATGGTCTTTGTAAGAAGATAAAAGATTTGTGGTATGATCCTGTTGATGTATTGTAAAAGGTGGGAGATAAATCCTATAGACTCATTCTACCCCCATACATGCACATTTACTTAGTAGTTAAAGTGGATAATCTCAAACTCTATGAGCCCTCTATGTTGGATTAGGAGGAGTAGCATGTATTACCTTCCATAGAGGATTTAGAACCATATGCTAAAGTAGAGTGGGAAAAGGACACAGTTTTGCAAAATCTATCCAAAACTACAAGACAAGGGCAGTGTGACCTTTGGCGGGTTGGGTTGAAAGAATAACTTCTAGAAAAATCAAAGTGGCACTCTAGGGAGAAGGTATAGGAAAAATTTCATCACCTCATCCAGTAAATTTTTTGGTGACAAAAATCCTCCCTAAATGGGGTGGTATGATATGGATTGGATCATTATATTATTTTTCATCTATCTCGATGTTTTATGGGTGAAAAAATTGGAAGAATCGTCTTGTAGAACCATTTTAGCGACTGGTCCAAATTTGGAAATTTGGGTCCAAAAAACCATCTAAAATATTTAGGATTCATTTTGAGGCATCAAATGAAACTTTTAATGGTCCAAAACTTACTATGGTACCTTAATATATATTTTACACACTGATACCTTTCCAATGGTGTAAGAATCTCCTCAATTGGAGTTTGTATGTGAAATTTATGCCTCTCGCAAGTTGACCTACCTTATTGATCACCATGGTGTGAGTGGATGCCATGTCAGCCTCCATTACTTAAACATGTGGTGCTATCCATGTACTAGATTACTAAGAACATTCTATAAGGTCCAAAACCTTATCAAAATTTAGGGTTGAGGAAGTCAAAACTCTACCCCTATATGGCTATCGGGCTATGTTAAATATCAGCTCGCTAGGAAGAGAAGGGGTTCCATTCTATTTTGTTGTATTTTGTTCCATAACATAGTAGAACAACCGGAAGTGGGAAAATTATAGAGGATAATAGAGAGGGTTAATGTTATATAGTATTATAATATTCCATGGGTCTCAAGTAACTCCATAGAGAGTTCCTTCTCCTTTGTACTTGCATTATTTCCATACAAGAGAGAAGAGAGCATTGCACCTTCACCTTCTAGTTGGGTTTTCTCCTATAAGGGTTTCCTAGAGAAAACATTTGTGTTATTTTGTGGATGGTGTGTGATTTCATTTTATTGTTCTTTATTTTGTGTTATTTTCTGCAATTTATTTATTTCATGCATAAGAAGAAAATCGGTAACTAAAGATTATGGAATCTAAAGGAATTTAACCTTTGTAGTGTAGTTTTAGTTTTATTTATCAATTTTTTTGTGACGAACTGTTCCAGCGGAATATCCACAACATTTTACAGATCACTTGGAAAAGTAGAGGAAAACCTCTACTCATCATGTTTCCCATTCCTAGGAAAGGAGTGCTTCTCATCAGCATTCCATAAGTCAAAAATATATGCTTCCCATGGATGGAACAACTGCAAGGATATAATCCCCTCAAAATAGAAAGACATGGAAAGGGTTAGATGAACTCTCCACTGACATATTAATTTTGGGGAATACAGGGGGTGTATTGGTTGTGACATGCAACATTACTATAAATGGCATCCCAAATGAGATGCCACCATACGAAGTAGAGAGACGATTCCTAACACCACTCTTAGGAGGTATCATGAGAGGGAAGGTACCTCCACTTTAAGCTCCAAACATGGATGAAAATGTGATTTTTATATGGACACTTGGACTGGGACAATTCATTCATCCATTGAACACAATTGATGTGGTGGTATGGGTGCCCCTAGCCCCTAAATTACCAATGGCATTATTCATTGTAGACCATTGGTAAATTGGTTTTGGGTTTGTGATGTGACTATAATTATCAAAACTACGAGTGTATAGAAGAACTAGGATATGAGGATCAGTGAGGGGTGGATTATAATTTTTTGTAGATGGATCGATAATATTTTTGAGCTCAATATGACCAATATTATCTCGTGTTGGAGGAGATGGAATCCTCCCATGAATCATTACATGAGCATGTAAATCTCTCAAGTACACTTCAATCAATAATTCTTCCTCACTACAATATTCTTGCACTAGTTCCTCCTTTGCAGGACTATCAAACATACTTTGGGTCTCTTCTACTAGCTCATACAAAGCATAGTTTGTATGTTCAACCCTTAAACTTTGAGGATATGGCTCCACACTTTTAGGATTAAGACCTCAGGTCCTTCTAGATTGACGAAGTGTTCAGTTAGCCACTTTAAATCAGATATTCAAAAGAAACTAGAAATAGACAACCTAAGGCCGACTAACAATCAAACAAGAAGAAACCAACTAAAAATTTCCTAAGATAAATCAATAACCAAGATACTCTTGCAAAGCTCAACCTAGGGTGGTTAGGACCTAGATCCCAGGAAGCGAAGAGCCGATCAAAGAGCCTCCTGGAAGTTGTATTGGGATGATTAGGGCCCAAGGCTAGCTAACATAGCTTAGGGAGATAGTTACAATAACATTCATGCAACAATCACCCAAGGTGCAAGTAACCTCATGAACAAGGGCACCCTCAAAGGAAGCAAGGATAGACATTATGCATATGTCTTGTCTACCACAAGCACTTCCCACTTATAGTCACCGAGACAAAGTTTCCTATGAAAGGAAACTATGGTTACCACTTTGTGATCGAGGTTACACCTATGTTAGAGGTGATTTCCTTACAAGTATATCATGCACTTCATGTGAGTGAAACATGCATGTACACTCTCCTTTACTAAGAGAAACATGTATGTACACACTCTGAAAATGAAGGAAATAAGCATACAACTTCAGGTTTAGACCAAAAACTTCACAAGTTCCTAAAAATTCCCTTGAAAACTAGTGTATATAAATGTAAGAAAGGAAAACACAACAAATACTATCAAAGAATCCTAAGAAAATTCAAGAAACAATAGAAGAAACCCTAATGAGAAAAACTCAAGGAGTTCTCCCTAGTGGAGTCACTAGTTCTATTGTAGACAAATTTATCCTAATACCTAGGGTGGACTATAATATATCAATTCAAAGAAAAATAATACTTTCTCTTAGAATAATTTACAACTACTTGCCATAAATAAATTTTGACTATTTCTCACTTCAATTCAAAAGGACGATGATGGGAGGTGAGTCAAATCTAACGCATCACTATGGAGGATGATGTACAATTGATGGATTATTCAAAGGATTATCTCTGAGAAAAAAATTTTAAAATCCTGAAGTATGTTTTTTTTCATTTTCATTCCCAGAGCCCATCATCAATCAATCCAAAGGATGTGGTAATTTCCGTCCCTTCTCTGAACCAAATTGGTTTCGACGTTGTCATTATCCTAAGAGATCCATAATTTAATGTGGGTTGGGGGTGTGAATACACTTGGGCTATGAGTAATGTGGATTTGAGTGGTAAGGGATGTGGTATTTTTTTGTGTATCTGATCAAAATCTGGTAGATCCAATAGTCGTCCTACCGTTTATTCTTGTGAATGAATTTTGGTCTTTGGAGTTTATTGGGAGTCGATTGGGGTTATAAAAAATGCAGGGTGGTGACATTTTGGTTGATAAAAAGGTTCCCAATCAACAACCGATCAGAAGCGGAGGAGAATAATTAAGTCAAGAGGAGAAGGAGTTTCATTGGTTGTTGAAAAATATTAATTCAAGAAATAGTGTGCTCCTCGGGTGGTCTTATGGGGATCTATCCAAATTGTTTCCTAGTTGGAAATTTTATGGCGTGGATTCCTTGGGTCTTTCGAGGGGAATAATTGTATTCCAATTTATCTCTCATAAAATATTTAACCATGGTATGAAGTCTATATACCAAAGTATTCAACAAGGAACTCGATCGAACCTTCTCAACCTGTATAGGCCATATGAAAGTAAGGATAATTTATGGTCCAAGATTTTCTCTTTAAAATGTTTGAGTTCTGGGAATTTGTTTATCGATGGTGATTTAAATTTCACCTTGAGTTGGGATGAGACTTGGGGATAGTCTGTTAAAGAGGATTTTCTGTAATGTTTTTTTAATGAGTACATGGAAGAGAAGGTTTGGATCGATGTTGATCCCATTAACCTATTCTCAACTTGGAATAACAATTGGGGTGGCAAGGCTAGTGTAGTGAAATTTTTTTATCGATGGTGATTTAAATTTCACCTTGAGTTGGGATGAGACTTGGGGATAGTTTGTTAAAGAGGATTTTATGTAATGTTTTTTTAATGAGTACGTGGAAGAGAAGGTTTGGATCGATGTTGATCCCATTAACCTATGCTCAACTTGGAATAACAATTGGGGTGGCAAGGCTAGTGTAGCGAAGCATTTGGATAGGTTCTTGGTTCATCATGAATTTCTTCAATATTTTGGTATCTATCGTTCATGGGTGGGGAAGGTTAGATGCTTGGATCACTTCCCTATCTATCTGGATTTTGAGAAAGAATTAGGGAGACCGTGAGTTCCATTTAAGCATAATCCTACATGGTCTGAATATGAGGGTTTTCGTTTGTTTGTCTAGGTTAATTGGATCCATTATGAAGTGGATGTTATGACTCTAGAAAGTGTTCAATTTGTTGCAAGTCTTTGAAAAATAAAGGAAAATAAAATTGTTTGGGATCGGGATCATTGGATTCAACAAGATTAGGATCTTAGGAATAATGAAGCCGAATTGGAACAACTATATATAAGGACTAATGGTGGTTTGTGCCCAATATATTTAGAAAGATTCCATCAACTAGAATCCCAACGTTCTAAGTTATTGTTGGATCAAGAAAAATTTGGGGCCTTAAGATAATATCTCTTTGGATATAAGAAAGGGATCAAAATACTAATTTTTTCCACAAATTTTCCAACTTCCAGAAGAGCTACAATACAATTTGGGAACCTCAAGACTCCAGTGGGAATAAGGTGTGTGGGTTTCATAATTTGGCCTCCTAGGAAATTAGAAATTTTGAGTCTTTGTTTAAGGAATTAGAGTAGGTGAATATGGGACAACTACTCAAACTTATTGTGATGTATCCACAGATGATAAAGAAGGAATATAACCAAGTGCTCTTTAGCTAGGTCACAAAACCTCGGCTCCTAGTTATCATCACTTCATTCAAATGAGACAAGAGTTATGACCCTCATGGTTGGACTACTAATTTTTTTGAATCCTTCTTTGATATTATGGGTGATGATATTCTCCATATAGTGGAGGAAATAAGACAGTCGGGGAAAATTCATCGATGTATTAATGCTACTTTTATTACATTGATTGCCAAACTAGATTTTATTGTTTCCTATGATGATTTTAGGTCAATAGATTTGTGCAATTGTTTGTATAAGATTATGGCCAAGATCATAACAGTCTAGATAAAACCTATTCTATCCTATGTTATCACTCTTGAATAGTACAACTTCCTCAATGGGTAGCTTTGAATAAGCCATTGGATTTGGTCAGGAAGATATGCATTCCATCAAAGTTTCAAATAGACCTATCTCAATCTTGAAAAATGACCTCTTTAAATCCTATGATCGTGTCTCATGAATATATATTCAACCTATTTTATTACATGTGGGGTTTGATTTATCAATTGTCAAGTGGATCAAGTGATGTGTTTCTACAATTTATTTTTTCATTCTACTTAATGGTTTGAGCACTTCTTTCTTTCAAGTTGGGTGTGGTTTGCGACAAGGCTGCCCACCTTCTCCCTATTTATTTCTCTTGGCTGCAAATGGGTTTTGTAACATACCCCATCCCAATTGAGGTCCATTACTTGCGGAAATACCCATAAATTCAATTTTTTTTGCGAACTAATTATGTAGCTTACTAGCTATATGAATATACACATATTTAACCATCCGACTACCATTAATTTTAAATGCATATACACCATGCTAAATAAACACAAATGAAACTAATAAATTTATCACAACATATTATAATTCATTTTCATACGCAAAGTATAAATGCACAATAGGTAACTCATAAATAACTCATAAAAATAGATAAACGCTTATCTTTCAGATTAGTCATGCAACCAAATTCTTGGGATGGACATTCCACCCAACCATAGACTTTTTGTTCTAGATTTCAACAGCAAGTCACCCCCGAGTTGGGGATATTAATCCACAAAAGAGGGTGTCTCTCATAGTCCACTCAAAGTTTGGATATCCCACAACCCACTAGTATCCTACTACAACTATCCCTATTTCCACCAGCTCTCTTCCTCTTAACCTGCCCAACCCAAGGAATGTACCCATTCACTGCTATTAATACATCAACCATCCCATTCATTTATCAACGTCTCTCTAGCATAGCTAACCAGGAATATCACTATTGGGAACTCAAGGGAACTCATTGGTAGGAAAACTACCAATAAAAATAGAAATCACTTGCTAATATAGTGTGTTAAGCCCTAATATTGGCTCATTACCACTTAATTGGGGCATATTAGATTAGTAATGTTATTTTATTTATGTCGGATTTAGGCCATTAGTTGTGATTTAGATTAGTAATGTTATTTTATTTATGTCGGCTTTAGGCCA
>ML783779.1:743888-762007 GCA_009831015.1 Picea engelmannii
CTTGTACTTGAACATTTAAGTGGGGTAAAAGGAGGTTGCCCCCTCGAAGAGGCTTATTATCTGATATTATCTCTTTTTCAAGGCGTTGAGTACTTTTCTTGAAGTTTTTCTATGCTATATTGATGTTTGGTTCTTAACATAGTGCAAGTCACATAGGAGTTCACTCTTTAGTCATAACAATCTAGTTCTTCTACAATCCTGACAACTTGCTTCTTCATTCTTCAACAGCTCCAAAAATGCTCCAAAATTCACCCTCCATTGTTGTTCCAGATCCAAAGCTATTGTTTTTCCTTATTCTCCCCCTACTTATATAAAATCATGTATGTCCAAAACTACATGTTGTTCCCATACGAATTTCCTCTCTTTTCCCCAAGAAAGTTGACTCTCACTCTCCCCAATGTTGATTTCACTTCATCCCCATGCTCCCAGTAACTATGGGATGTGACTTCTCACACCCACCCTCTTACATGTATTCAATGATTGGGCTCACATACACTCAACAAAAAAATAGAAGGATGTCCCCAATTATAATAAAATTTAGGAAAGTGGGTTTGGATTAATACACATAAATAATTACCCCCCCTTGGACCCCTCTTAGACACTTCCTTCTCTTGTGGAAAAATCAACCCTCATCTCTGTCCATGTCCCCCAGTAGCTGGCATCAAATTTTATTTATTAAAAATATAGAAAATGCAATTTGCATATTACATTGCTTAGCCAAAGCCACATTCATATCTACATTATGCATTAATTAAATTGGGGATTATTGTGGGGATGTTATAGGCTGAGCAGGGAAATCAAATCTACAAACCGTGCAAATATTTTTCAAGGGGTGAAACTGGGCCATAGTGAAATTCTTACACGTATCTTATTCATGGATGATGTTCTCATTTTGTATTACTATGGGGAAAATGAAGCACAATCCTTCAAAAAAATCATTTGTATCTTCTACGATGCCACTGGGATGGTTATTAATATTAACAAATGAGTTTTCTATTTCCCATAGGTAAAGGATGACATCAAACTTTCTATTACTGTTATTTTTAACTTTTCCTTGCATGATATGTTAATAGGCCTCAAATATCATGGGTTCTCTCTTAAACCCAACAACTACATGTTTTCAGACGGGAAATGACTATTATCACACATATAAAAGAAAATTAATTTATGGTGCAATCAAGGGATGTCACATGGAGGTCATTTTATTATGATAAAGTCAATTATTGAATCCATACTGGTGTATTGGCACCAATTGGCCCTTGTTCCAAAATTCATACTTGATCACATTAGGAAACTTTGTTTCAATTTCCTTTGGAAATGCAGTGAAGAATATTTGGGCTCTCATCTGGCGAACTAGAAAAGTATCCTAGTGCCTAAGAGACTAGGTGGTTGGGGTCTAAAGGATATTTGTCTATTTGTTAAGGCCTTAGTTGTAAAGTCCTATGGGTGTTTCTGACTAGAGATAGATTGTGGAGGTGAATATTAGTGGACAAATATATCTCCCCTGGTACAATGTTGGACTAGATTTGACAAAGATAGAAATCAATGGTAAATGCCTCTAACCAATGGAGGGATTTAACTTTGGAATTCCCAATCATTAGAATTTTTTTGGCATGGAAAGTGGGATCTGGAAATCAAGTCTGGGTTGGAAAAGAAGCTATATCAGGTTGTGAAGGAAAAATTTTTCTCCTAGAGGATACAATTATTCAATTATAGGAGCATGGTGTTTATACATTAAACTTAGCTAGTGATTATCTCAATTATAGCATTTGGGAGAAAGGTTGGCACTCTGATGAGGACATTCACCTTGAAGAAAGGTGGCACCCTTATTGGGATCTCGATATAACCACATTGTGCAATGCGCATATCCGATTACTGGATTGGGAGGAAAAAATGGTCTGGATTATAAATCTACTAGGGGTGAATACTCATTTAAACTGGGGTATGAGGCTCTCCATGGTTTGGGAGATTTACAACCCCACTGGTGGCACAATAAACTATGGAATATTCAAGGTCAACTTAAAGATATTATGTTATTCTAACTATCTCTAAGGGGGGATATTTCTAACATGGGATAGACTTCAAATGCACAATAAGCATGGATCAGGTATGTGCAATCGGTGCAAAGATCATGATGAAATAAACTAGTGTATATTTTTTACTCTTATATTGTCTCTTCGTGCATAGAGGTATATTTAAAGGGAGCTATGTCTTGATCATCTCTACAAAAAAACATCGATTGTGGATTGTTTTCATGAGTTTTTATCATGCCCGAAGCCTGAGTCATTGAAATTTATTTTAATTCTAGTTGTTTGGGGCATTTGGCTTGCCAGGAATGCCATGATTTTTTATAATTATGGTCATTCATATTTTAAAACTTCTCATAAATATTTGTTCTGTTGGAATGCTATAAATAATATCCTTCGAATAATCCACCTCAAACATGTCAGACTCTAATAATTGATAGCTCATTTTTTTAGGGCTTCTTTGATGGTGCTTGCTAGGGGCCAAACAATCATTATGGTGTTGGTTTTCATATGTACTTCTCTTTATGCATATGATCAAAGGGAAAGTGAATTTGGACCATGATACTAACAATATAGGTGAGTTAAAATCCCTCTATGCTCTCCTATGGATTTAGACAGGGGTGTGCTTCAGGTTCACATCTTTGGTGATTTGATTTTGGTTATCAATTAGATGAAGGATGAGATCCAAGTTACCAATTTGGGGTTCCACTATATTTCTAATCAGTTGCATGAAATAGATACAATTTTCACATTACTTACCTTTACACATGTCTTCTTGGAACATAATTCATTGGAAGATGCTCTATCAAAGGATTCTCTTATACTGGAAGGAAATCATTTTTTCATAGAATATTTTTTTGTTGATAGACTTTCTCACACATATGTGGTCTTCTTTCTAATATGTAATATCCTATTATCTAGTTTGTCGGTTGCTATAAGTGACTTTATCCATACTATTCTAGGGTTTTTTTTTCAGTCTTTTGCTTATGTACTATCATTATGTAGTTGGAGCTAGATTCTTTGAATATTTTCGTTCTGTGCCAAGGTTCCTATGGAATGTATCTTCATTTTTTCTTAAATAGAAGTTACGTTTTTTTTCCAGGAAGAATAAAACTAAATTTCGGTTATAAGGAAAACATATTTTGTCCTAATGGTTGTTTAAAGAAGAATCCCACATGTTAATTATAATCCACTTGTTCTTGATCCAATCCAAGTTCCAAGAACTACGCATAAGGAGACAAAAAATTTCCTCAAACCAATAGATAAAAAAAAAAAAAATAGTGAAATAACCAACCCTAACTAACTAATCAAGAGAGTTAGTTCCATAGCCCAACATAGATTAAAATCAACTATTGAAGAAGAACACATAGTTTAGGGGAGGGAAACAAGAGATGTATTCCTTTTTATTGATGGAAAACAACAATATGCAATGTTTTCCCTGATGTCTTGTTGTCGACACCTTCCATATCTATCATTTGGGTTCTGTTAGCACATACAATGTATTGGAGTAATGTCACTTGTCCTAGTCTTTGTCTGGTATAATGTCATGTCAATTCTAGTTTATTGAGTCATGTCACCTCTCCAAGATCCCAAGTCATTAAAGGCACGATTTTCCAACTTGCAGCACCTCTGCCATGTGTCATATGAAAGAAATCAGAGTACATAGAAACCTTATTTTTGCAATCTGGTTAGGGTTTGATGTATATGCATTTTCGAATCAAGCACGGGGGTTATTTTTGTTTGATGACCTACATATATATTGCAATCCCTTAATAAACCTATCAAAATGACCTATATTCAACTATGTATAAGCAGGCAAACATGAAAACCCTAATATACAGGTATCAGCTTTGGGTGCTACGAAATGTTTCATGGGGATTGTTTTTGAAGCTATGATCAGGTACATTCCAAGGTGTTTCAACTTTCATCATACTTGGGACATCACAATTCAACCATCAGCAAAAGGCTTGCATGTGATTTTCATGGAAACGGGGGAAAACAGAACTTGCACGGCATTAGCATGCTACGCAAGTGTTGTAGGTTTGATTTGATACAAAACAGGGGTTTCTCATGATATAAAATGCAGTTTAGATGCCCAAGGCAGTTTGAAAAAGGTGCATATGTTTTATCAAAAACTAGATTTAATGCAAGCCATACACATGGGTTAAGTTTAAGTTTTTTAGTTCTAAAGCATTTTTGGTTTTTGAGGATTGAAGGAAAGGGAAATGTTTTGAAGATCCACAACTCAGCAACATCATTTGGAACATTGGAATGAATAGGGTTAAACTCCAGACACTTTGTAGTGATCACCATATGAATAAAAAGAGAAAAGAACACTCGTTGTGTAAACACACTATGCAACTGTTGAAGCTCACAGTTACACATCGAGTTGCATCGGCACGCTACGCAAGTGTGTTGTGAAAGTGTATTTTCACCATATCTCTCAAACTGTGTGTTAGTTTTCCATGAAAGTTTTAAAATATATGAATGTGGGTGAGATGAATAAACCCATTTAACTTCAAGTCAAAATGCTTCATGGTTTTCGATAAACAAGCCACCATCATCTACAACCATTTTTGGATTTTCTCGAAATCTGTAAGTCAGATTTAACCCATTTTTTTTGTGGAGAAACCTTACTATGATATTGACCTACTAAAAAACCATCAGCTCAATCGGATTCATATTTTAGGAGATATTTGAAAAATAACATTTGTAGAATTGCATTGCGTAAGTTCGCTACGCAACTGTGACAGAGGCACCAAATCATCTCCAGATCAGCTTGTACAGGTCAACAATCATTCCATCTCACCTCCAACGACACTTGAAGTAAAAAAAATATTTATAGGCACCTAAGATGTGTTTTTTTTAAGTGGTTTTAATGTAATTAAGGCAGTCAAAACAAACTTCTATTTTCTAACAGGTCGTTTTGAATTTGTTGCTATATTTTTGTTACTAAGTCCAAATTTTGGGATGGTGGTTGAGCTCGACCTCCTCATCTTG
Source organism: Picea engelmannii (assembly GCA_009831015.1). Taxonomy (NCBI): domain Eukaryota; kingdom Viridiplantae; phylum Streptophyta; class Pinopsida; order Pinales; family Pinaceae; genus Picea; species Picea engelmannii. The sequence continues at coordinate 748,916 of ML783779.1, forward strand.
GTGAAGATTTTTTTCCTTTATATTTTTTGAGTTTGAATGTACTATGGTTTGGCAAGGGTGAGAGAGACTAATATTTGGTGGTGCATATTGTATTTTCCATTACTGAAGTTAATGAAAGTGATAAATCAAAAGTACCTGGTATTTCTCTCAGAGATTCATGTGATTGTACTCTTCTCTGTATGTGCTCCTTCTATGTATTTATCTCCATATTTACATTTGACTCATTCTAATATGTTCTTTAATCATTTTTAAATGAAATTTTGTATCAGAATTCATCTTTAAATTGATGCTTTGTACATGCATTTGAACATTGTTGTGTTTTTCTGCTATGATCACCTCAAGATTCATCTAGATCTGATACCTTAGGTTGATTATTGATTTTTTTCTCCACTATATTCCACCCACAACGACTTGATTAACATAGAAGAGTGTTTTTTATCTTGCCTCTGAGTTGTTTCTATCAAATTTACCAAGCATTTATCCAGTCATTGACCTCAAATATTATTGACTCCATGCCCAATGGAATTTATGTCAGCTTTTCCCTCAACCACATCCTAAAACCCTTATTTATATTTCATATTTGGCCACTGAGATTAATTTATAAGTGAGAGAGCCCTCTCTGGTTTGGAAAGACCATATTCCAATCCAAAAGAATTTTGTGGTTACCTTTGTGGTTTTCCTCCCACACCCAAGGGAAATTATGAATTGATAACATCTTGGCGCCGCTACCGGGGAGCGAAGGTGAAATCTTCCCTGGGATAAACAACAAAGTTCAGATTTCAATTTTGATGGTGAAAAGAAGACAAACACATGAAGGTTGCACCATTCACCTGGTGACTCTAATCGAGATTCAAATTAGTTTCAAAGACTCCACTGGAATACGAGCTCATTTGATAGAGACATTGAAAGACATCATGGAAAAACCAGGTATCAAAGCTTTAGATTTTCCCAAGAGATCTTATTTTTTTTTATCAGATACCTCTTGTCTTTTCATGAACATGTTAAAATAATTTTCCTTTACCTATTGCATTCTAATGAGGACCACAAATCTGCATTTGAAAATCCTTCTTTAAAAGCCACATATCCTTCTTATTACATTGTTGAACCTGACCAAAAACCTTCATCTAAACCACATGATGTTCATGACCAATCCGATGAGTTTCATGAGATCAAGGCCGTTGTATTTCCTTATGTACACAATCCTATACCTTCTAATATATTGAAGAGATACATACCTTTAAAATTACCTTACATCCTTCATAATTTTCCTCCAAAGAACTATAAGTACCTACCTGTGTTCGATGGAGAGCTTGATACCCTCACAGCTGAGAAACATGTTCAAGATTTTGAGTATTTTGCAGATTTGTTTGAGATTAATTATGATGGTGTGCTTGTCCGAGCATTTTCTCATTCAATATAGGGAAATGCAAAGGAATGGTTCAGGCATTTGCAGCCTGATTCAATTAGTTCATGGGATGAATTGAGAGAATCCTTTTTAAAATTTTGGGGTGAGAGGATGCCATGGGATATACTCCTTTCAGAGTTTTATGCCATGAGGAGAATGAAAAATGAAACCATCTCAAGTTTCAGTAGGAGGTTTTCTAGTTTTTATTAAAAAAATCCCAAAAAGATCCAACCACCTGAAGTTGTTGATATGTTGTGTTATGCAACATCTCTTCATCCAGATGTGTCTCTCCTATTGGAAAGGAGGTCAGTTACCTTGCAACAAATGATTGTTGATGCTCAGGAAGTTGAAGATATTTTACAAGCTTGTGGTAAGTTATATGAGCAGATTGGAGATGAAGAGTTAGATGGTGAAGTGTATGAACATGAGGCCGAGCATGAAAAAGAAGGTATTGATTTAGCTTTTGATCCATTTCATGATAATTAGGGAGTTTATTGTTTTATTTTTTCACTTGTAGACAGTCAAGAAAGTTAATTTGTAGATCAAAATGTTGAAGAGCAAGTTGATGTCCCAATTTTCATGTTTGATGACATTGCAGATGTAAATGATTTTCCCATGTATGATGAGTACAATGATGACTATGAGATAGATTTTCTAGAGCATCCAACTGCATGTTCTCCATCAGGAAGTGTTCATTTTCAACATTCTCGTGGGATTGCGCATCCTACATGTTGTAGTTATGACAATGGAAATAAGCATAACAGTGAGGTTGTTGATGAAAATTCTTTGCCTTTGTGCTTTTCTTCATTTGAGTTGTTGAAAGAAAATTTCAAGATCATCACCAAAGCTGAGGAGTGCAAGATGATGCAAAGAGATATTACATTTTTGGAGCAATCTGGAAACAATACAAAACAACAATTTATTTGTTTTCTTCACAACCCTGTAGCTGATTATATGGAATATTTTCGCAGTCAAAATTTGGAGCCATTGAATAACCCTGAGTTGGAAAATGAATATAATGATCAATCAATGTCAGAATCAGCCATGTATTTCTTGCCAGCAGGGGTTTCATCGCAGAAATTTAGTGTAGATTTTCATCCTCCTTGTGACAACTCTCAGTTAGATTTGCATGAAGGAAAAAATGCAATTGGAGGGGTCACACATCAGAGTGACAATCTTGAAAAATGTTTGGACATCAGTTTGCATTATTTTGATGATATTTTTGCAGAATGTTTGGAGACAGTAAGCGGGCCGAGGATTTTAGATTTTTCAATTTTTTTCAATATTAAGTTTGTCTCCAAGTTTTTATTTGATTTTCCTTTAAGTAAGTATTGCATTTTATTCCTGAACAAAGACAAGCAAGAAAATCAAACAACAGATAAAGTGCTTACATGGTTGCACTGGATATTTGACTTCACCTAATTAAGAAACTCATGGATCAGCTTAGAGTAGGGGATTTTGTGAATAATCTCAACACTCTGAGTATCTTCTTCAACAGCATGCACTTTGTTTTCAGATTTCAGGATTTAGTTTGGTTTGTAGTTTGGATTTCAATAAGTTGCGAAGTTTTCAAATTTTGGAACAAATTGTAGCTTACAAGTCTAGAATAGGTACAATTCGAAGGTTGTAGATCTCGGAGGTTTGAAACAGAAATGGATTGTCCACTAGACTTGCAATTCTTTGCTTCCCTGCAGAGAGGACAACATCCCCAGTAGGAGCCAGATGTTAGCACATATAATGTACTGGGGTAAAGTCACTTGTCCTAATCCTTGTCTCGTGTAATGTCATGTCAATTCTATTTTATTGAATCATGTCACCTCTCCAACATCTCAATTCATTAAAGGCACGATTTTCCACCTTGCAGCACCTCTGCCATGTGTCATATGAAAGAAATCAGAATACATAGAAACCCTAGTTTTGCAATCTGGTTAGGGTTTGATGTATTTGCATTTTGGAAGCAAGCACAGAAGTTATTTTTGTTTGATGACCTACATATATCTTAGAGTCCCTTAATAAACCTATCAACAAGACCTATATTCAGCTATGTATAAGCATGGAAACCTTAATATACAGGTATCAATTTTGGGTGATGTGAAATGTTGCATGGGGATTGTTTCTGAAGATATGATCAGGTACATTCCAAGGTGTTTCAACTTTCAGCAGATGTGGGACATCACAATTCAACCATCAACAAAAATTTTGCATGTGGGTTTCATGGAAACAAGGGAAAAAAGAACTTGTGCAGCATTAGCACGCTACACAAGTGTTGTAGGTTTCATTTGATACAAAAAGGGGGTTTTTCATGATACAAAATGCAGTTTAGATTCCCAAGGTAGTTTGAAAAAGGTGCAGAGGTTTCATCAAAAACCATATTTAATGCAGGACACACAAATGAGTTAAATTTAATTTTTGTATTTCTAAAACATTTTTTGTTTTTGAGGATTGAAGCAAAGGGAAATGTTTTGAAGGAGGATTTATGTTTCCACAACTTAGCAACATCATTTGAAACATTAGAATTACCAAGGTTAAAATCCAAACACTTTTCATTGATCACCATATGAAGAAAAATTGAAAAAAACACTCATTGTGTAAACACGCTACACAACTGTTGAAGCTCACAGTTACACAATGAGTTGCATCAGCACGCTACGCAAGTGCATTGTGCAAGTGTCTTTTCACCATATCTCTCAAACCATGCGTCAATTTTCCATGAAATTTTTATAGGATATGAATGGGGGTGAGATGAATAAACCCATTTAGTTGCAGGTCAAAATGATTCATGTTTCTCGAGAAATGAGCCATCATCATTTGTAGCCATTTTTGGATTTTCTCGAAATCCGTTAGTCGGATTTAACCCATTTGTTTTGTGGAGAAGCCTTACTATGATATTAACCTAGTGAAAAAAAATCATCTCAATAGAATTCATCATTTAGTACATATTTGAAAAATACCAGTTGCAGAATTGCACTACGTAAGTTCGCTACACAACTGTGACAAAGGCACCAAATCAGCCCCAGATCAGTTTGTACAGGTCAACAATCATTCCATCTTACCTCCAATGACACTTGAAGTCAAAAACATTATTATAGGCACCTACAATGCATTTTTTTAAAGTGGTTTTAATGTAATTAAGGTAGTCAAAACATACTTCTATTTTCTAGCAGGTTGTTTTGAATTTGTTTATATATTTTTGTAACTAAGTCCAAATTTTGGGATGGTGGTTGAGCTCGACCTCCTCAGCTTGGGGAAGATTTTTTCCTTTATATTTTGTGAGTTTGAATGTACTATGCATTGGAAAGGGTGAGAGAGACCAATCTTTGGTGGTGCATATTGTATTTTCCATTACTGAAGTTAATGAAAGTGATAAATCAGAAGTACATGGCATTGCTCTCAGAGATTCATGTGATTGTACTCTTCTTTATATGTTCCTTCTATGTATGTATCTCCCTATTTACATTTGATTCATTCTAATCTGTTCTTTAATCATGTTTAAATGAAATTTTGTATCAGAATTCATCTTTAAATAGATGTGATGTACATGCATTTGAACATTGTTGTGTTGTTGTGCTATGATCACCTCAAGATTCATATAGATCTGATGCCTTAGGTTGATTATTGATGTTTTTATCCGCTATCTTCCACCCACAATGACTTGATTAACATAGAAGAGTGTTTTCTATCTTGCATTTGAGTTGTTTCTATCAAATTTACCAAGCATTTATCCAGTCATTGACCTCAAATATTATTGACTCCATGTCCAATGGACATTTTGTCAGCTCTTCCCTCAACTACATACTAAAATCCTTATTTCTATTTCATATTTGGAAACTAAGCTTAATTTATAGGTGAGAGATCCCTCTCTAGCTTGGAAAGGCTAGATTCCAATCCAAAAGATGTTTGTGGTTACCTATGTGGTTTTCCTCCCACAACAAAGGGAAATTACAGAGTGATAACATCTTGGTGTCACTACCAAGGAGTGAAGGTGAAATATTTGTTGGGATAAACGACAAAGTTCAGATTTGAATTATGATGGTGAACAGAGGCCAAATACATGAAGTTTGTACCATTCACCTGGCAACTCCAATCGAGCTTCAAATTAGTTTCAAAGACTCCACTGGAAGACGAGATCATTTGATAGAGACATGGAAGGACATCATGGGAGAATCAAGTATCAAAGCTTCGGTTATTTCCAAGAGATCTTATTTTTTTTTATCATATAACTCTTGTCTTTTCTTGAACATGTTAAAATAATTTTCCTTTACCTGTTTCATTCTAATGAGGACAACAAATCTACATTTGAAAATACTTCTTTAAAAGTCGCATATCCTTCTTATTGCATTGTTGAACCTAACCAAAAATCTTCATCTAAATCACATGATGTTCATAACCAATCTGATGATTTTCATGAGGTCAAGGATGATGTATTTCCTTCTGTAGTGTCTCTTCATCCAGATGTGTCTCTCCTTCTATTGGAAAGGCGGTCAGTTACCTTGCAGCAAATGATTATTGATGCTCGGGAAGTTGAAGATAATTTACAAGCTTGTGGTAAATTATATGAGCAAATTGAGGATGAAGAGTTAGATGGTGAAGTGTATGAACATGAGTTCAAGCATGAAAAAGAAGTTTTGATTCAACTTTTGATCCATCTCATGATAAGAAAGGAGTTGATTGTTTTATGTTTTCACTTGTAGACAGTAAAAAATTGAATTTGCATATCAACCTGTTGAAGAGCAAGTTGATGTTCCAATTTTCATGTTTGATGGCATTGCAGGCGTAGATGATTTTCCAAAGTATGATGAGTACATTGATGACTATGAGATTGATTTTATAGAGCATCTAGTTGCATGTTATCCATCATGAAGTGTTCAGTTTTAGCAGTCTCATGGGATCACTCAGCCTGCATGTTGTTGTTATGACAATGGAAATAAGCATAACAGTGAGTTTGTTGATGAAAATTCTCTGCCTTTGTGTTTTGCTTCATTTGAAATATTGAAAGAAAAATTCAAGAACATCACCAAATATGAGGAGTGAAAGGATGCAAAGAGATATTACCTTTTTGGAGAAAGATGACAACAATACAAATAAGCAATTTATGTGTTCTTCATGACCATGTAGTTGATTATATGGAAGATTTTAGCAGTCAAAATTTGCAACCATTGAATAACCCTGAGTTGGAAATTGAAGATAATGATCAGTCAATGTCAAAATCAACCATGTATTTCTTTCCAGCAGAGGTTTCATCACAGAAATTTAGTGTATAATTTCATCCTCTTTGTGACAACTGTCAGTTAGATTTGCATGAAGGAAAAAATGTAGTTGGAGGGGTCACACATCAGAGTGACAATATTGAGCAATGTATGGACATTAGTTTTCATTATTTTGATGATCCTTTTGCAACATGTTTGGAGACAGTAAGTGGGCCCAGGCTTTCAGGGTTTTTAGTTTTTGTCAATATTAGGTTTGTCTCCAAGTTTTATTTGAGTTTCCTTTAAGCAAGTATTTCATTTTATTCCTGAACAAAGACATGCAAGAAAATCAAACAGCGGATAAAGTGCTTGCATGGTTGCACTAGATATTTGACTTCACCTGATTAAGCAACTCATGGATCAGCTTAAAGTAGGGGGGTATGTGAATAAACTCAGCAAGTTGAGCATCTTCTTCAGTGGCATGCACTTTGTTTTCATATTTCAACATTTAGTTTGCTTTGCAGTTTGGATTTCAATAAGTTGCAAAGTTTTCAAAGTTTGGAACAAATTGCAGCTTACAGGTCTGGAACAAGTAAAAGTCATAGGTTGTAGGTCTCATAGGTTTGAAACATGAATGGCTTGGGCACTGGACCTATGGTTCTTTATTGCCTCGCAGGGAGGACAACATTCCTAGTAGGAGCCAAATGTTAGCACATATATTGTACTGCGGTAAATTCACTTGTCCTAGTCCTTGTCTGGTCTAATGTCATGTCAATTCTAGTTTATTGAGTCATGTCACATCTCCAACATCCCTATTCATTAAATACACGATTTTCCACCTTGCATCACCTCAGCCATGTGTCATATGAAATAAATCAGAGTACATAGAAACCCTAGTTTTGCAATCTGGTTATGGTTTGATGTATCTTCATTTTGGAAGAAAGCACATGGGTTATTTTTGTTTGATGAGCTTCATATATCTTAGAGTCCCTTAATAAACCTATCAACATGACCTATATTCAACTATGTATAAGCATGAAAACCCTAATATACAGGTATCAGTTTTGGGTGCTGCGAAATGTTACATGGGGATTGTTTTTGAAGCTATGATCATGTACATTCCAAGGTGTTTCAACTTTCAGTAGACTTGGGACATCACAATTCAACCATCAGCAAAAGGTCTGCAAGTGGGTTTCGTGGAAACGAGGTAAAATAGAACTTGCGCAGCATTAGCATGCTACGCAAGTGTTGTAGGTTTCATTTAATACAAAAAGGGGTTTGTTCATGATATAAAATGTAGTTTAGATGCCCAAGGAAGTTTGAAAAAGGTGTAGAGGTTTCATGAAAAACCATATTTAATGCAGGCCATACACATGGGTTAAGTTTAAGTTTTTTAGCTCTAAATCATTTTTGGTTTTTGAGGATTGAAGCAACGGGCAATGTTTTGAAGGAGGATTTATGTTTCCACGACTCAACAGCATCATTTGGAACATTGGAATGACTAGGGTTAAACTCCAGACACTTTTCATTGATCACCATATGAAGAAAAAGTGAAAATAACACTTGTTGTGTAAACACACTACGCAACTGCTAAAGCTCCTAGTTACACAACGAGTTGCATCAACACACTACGCAAGTGCGTTATGCAAGTGTATTTTCACCATATCTCTCAAATAGTGTGTCATTTTTCCATGAAATTTTTACAGGAGATGAATGGGGGTGAGGTGAATAAACACATTTAGTTGCAGGGAAAAATGCTTCATTATTTCGATAAACGAGTCACCGTCATCTACAACCATTTTTGGATTTTCTCGAAACCCGTTAGTCGGATTTAACTCAAATGTTTTGTGGAGAAGCCTTACTATGATATTAACCTAATGAAAAAACATCATCTCAATAGGATTCATATTTTAGGAGATATTTGAAAAATATTAGTTGTAGAATTGCACTGCGTAAGTTCTCTACTCAACTATGACAAAGGCACCAAATCAGCTCCAGGTCAGCTTGTACAGGTCAACAATCATTCCAACTTACCTCCAACCACACTTGAATTCAAAAACAATTATTATAGGCACCTAAGATGCATTTTGTTAAAGTGGTTTTCATGTAATTAAGGCAGTCAAAACAGACTTCTATTTTCTAGCAGGTTGTTTTGAATTTGTTGCTATATTTTTGTAACTAAGTCCAAATCTTGGGATGGTGTTTGAGCTCGACCTCCTCAACTTGGGGAAGTGCTTTTCCTTTATATTTTGTTAGTTTGAATTTACTAGGGGTTGGAAAGGGTGAGAGAGACTAATATTTGGTGGTGCATATTGTATTTTCCATTATTGAAGTTAATGAAAGTGATAAATCAAAAGTACCTGGTATTGCTCTTAGAGATTCATGTGATTGTACTCTTCTTTGTATGTGCTCCTTCCATGTATGTATATCCCTATTTACATTTGATTCATTCTAATCTTTTCTTTAATCATGTTTAAATGAAATTTTGTATCAGAATTCATCTTTAAATCGATGTTTTGTACATGCATTTGAATATTGTTGTGTTTTTCTACTATGATCACCTCAAGATTCATCTAGATGTGATGCCTTAGGTTGATTATCGATGTTTTTCTTCTCTATATTCCACCCACAATGACTTAATTAACATAGAAGAGTGTTTTCTATATTGCCTCTGAGTTGTTTCTATCAAATTTACCAAGCATTTATCCAGTCATTGACCTCAGATATTATTGACTCCATGCCTAATGGAATTTTTTCCAACTCTTCCCTCAACCACATCCTAAAACCCTTATTTCTATTTCATATTTGGCCACTAAGCTTAGTTTATAGGTGAGAGAACCCTCTCTGGTTTGGAAAGGGAAGATTCCAATCCAAAATTTGTTTGTGGTTACCTCTGTGGTTTTCCTCCCACAGCCAAGGGAAATTACAGAGTAATAACAGGTTCCTCAGTTCCTGGGACACTCAAGATTGCTCCTAAATTTTGTCTCTTCTCCCTGAAAAAGGTTGAGGAAAACTACAATGTCTTGGGCCTCAAATGTGTGAAAATGAGAAATGACTCTGAAAACAAGGGTTTTCAAAGGGAGAAAGGTTATAGCAACTCAAGGAAAACAAACTTTTGATTGCTCTAGCATGAGGATACTACTATGATAGCTCTGCTATAATGCTAGTTCTTGTATTTTCCTTCCACATTAGGCTTATTTTTATATAATTGAAAGTTGGTTGATGTAGTTTGGGATTGGTTTTAGGAGGGTATAGATGTACAGGCTTCGTAAACCCTACTCAAGAGAACATGTTTTTCATGGATTTTATATTTTTTATATATATATTTTAAGGAGCACACACCTTTTATGAGTAGGAAGTGTGTGTACATTCTCCTTTTGTAAGTGAAAAGAGGATGTGGATTGTTGAGGCTCTTGAAGTAGGATTCTTGGTGAGCAATATCAACAATAGATGGATACGATGGCCATTTGGGCATCTAGGACATGGTGGTGTCAATAGATGTTATAATACAAACCCACAATTCTATCATATATTTTTTCTTGTTTCCATTACCCACTTTACATATAAGCCATCACCTAAGCAAAAGAAATCCAATACTACTATTGTCCATATTATAAAAGCATTATGTACATATTTTACCAACTTTCTTATTCATTCTTCAATGTTATCAAATGCCACATATTTTTGAACAATCACTTGACTCCAAAGACTCTCACTAGTGATCAATCTCCATACACTTTTGCAGTTGAAGCTTTTGCAAATTAATGAATATTTTTTAGACCTCGTCCACCATAAATTTTATGAATATCAATTTTATTCCATGTAAACCATGCCATTACTTGTTTTTCCTTGTATCATTTTCACTTGACCAAAACAAATTGAAACGTATCTTTTGATTTCTTTCAAGAACCCCTTTCAAGATGAAAGGCTAATGTCATTCAATAAACAATTATGTCTTCAAGCACTAACTTACATAATACCAATCTAACCCCCTCCCCCACTGCTTGATAACCATTTATTGTGTTGATGTTTTGCTAATTTCAAATATGATAATTATTTTCTTATGATTTTCTTATTGTTACCATAAAATAATTACACACTAGAATTATCAACGAAACATAACAATAGAAACATTAAAGGATAAATCACCATGCACAAGAGACAAGAGACACAAGATATATCCTAGGAAACCCCTTTCACGGGAAAAAGACTCGACTAACTTTCCTCCATAATAACACATTCCAAAATATTACCAGTATACCTTTGTCAAGCACCAAATACCATACAAAGTGTTCACCCCAAGTCTAGTGCCTCTCCCAGAGCTATCACATAAGTTATATGACCAATAAATACCAAGAGAGAGGCTATAGCATTCAATATAATCTCCAAGATACCCCCAATGACTTTTGTTAGCCACAACTAACACGTCTCCAAACTTGCACCTTAGATGAGAGAGTGAGAGTGAATGTGTAATAATGAAATGAGACTTCCCTTTATTTATACTTGTTTCAACACCTTAATTAACCGGTCATGGCCCACTTGTCATTTTTCCTTTAATAATAGTTTTCTTCAATAATCCAATGGGGATGACTTATTCTTTTGTCTTCTAGGGTTTTATGTAATGGTTTCTTGTATTTTTCCTTGGAGAATGACTACCCGAAGTTTCCAAACTCCAACACTCCCTCTCAAGGAGGGATACATTCTCCATACTTGGATTTCTTATGTCATTGAAAATTTTCTTCATGAGTCATGTTGATGTGCCATATCCGCACATGCATTTCATCTTGAAATATGCATGTGATAGCATCTTGAGTCCATCCACTCCTTGTTAGGAGAAGGACTATACATAGGCCATTCACCACTAGCAAAGCCTCGTGAGTGAATGAATCATTACCCTTGGTCATATCAACACTAGCATAGCCATGTGCATGGCCAATCTAGGATAATGTATGTATGATGCTTACTTGGGCCACTCACCACTAGAAAATCCCCGTGGATGAATGAATCATTCTTCTTTGGCCATATCAGTACTAGCATAGCCCCATGCATTACCAATATGGGAGAATGTATGTCTGATTCTCTTACATGGAGAACATCAACATACTTGGGCCATTCACCACTGGAAGAGCCTCATGAGTGAATAAATCATTCTCCCTTTGGTCATATCAGCACTAGCATAGCCCCTTGCATGACCAATCTAGGAGAATGTCTACCCAATGTTGAAACATGAACACTCATCACTAGCACTCATCACTAGTCAAATCATCATGATTAATATTGTGTATCATCCTCCTCATCCAAGTTAGAATGGCCACTTTGGGAGGATATCTACAATCTTCTCATCTGTGGATAAGTACTAGAGCTTCACTGCTCCCTTTTGTACCATTTCTTGAAACAAGTCCTACAAGAAGCTTCTGAAGCTGCACTACCTCACTACTTGTGACACTTGTTGTGAAATACTCCATCTCTCTTGTATTGAGTGCTACAAAAGTGTGCTTCCATATTATTATGGAAATCCTAACTAATCCCAAGTTGAAGCAGCACCCTGAGGTGCTCAATATGTCTATTGCACTCCCTGCTCAATTGAAATATGTATATTTTGCAGCCTCACTTCATCACCTGAGACAAACCATATCCAATTGTACCATGCTTTGCTTCCACCCACTGGAACTGCCTTGGCTTCAAACAAATACTGGCTCAAGGTGCTCACTGCAAAGAAAATATCTGGTATGGAATCAAGGATCCAATCTAATGCCTGTACATCGTGGGATCCACCAAATATGAATCTCAAGTATAATCACTCAAATTCTTCATATTTGCCTCCATGGACTTGCAGTCCATCATATTGAACCTCATCAGTATCCCATGGCTAAGGAAGATCTCATCTGATCTCTGTCACACCTCCAATCCCATAGTACATTTGGCCAAGATCCTTTATCTCCAAATCTGAGGTCAGCTCCCTCTTACACCGGAAAAAAAGTTATTATTCTCTCGTGAGGAACAAATCATCAACATAGATAAAAGAATCACCATCAACAACCTTGTAGCAAAGGTTGGGATCTACATTACCCTTGGGCTCAACAAGTAACCATCGATCATGGGGTACTACACTCTAGGTTTCTGCAAGGCTTACTTCAATCTGCAAGCATGAGACTCCCTCTCATGTATCATGAAGCCTTGAGGTTGTTCTTGGTATGCTTTTTCCTCAATCACATTGTTGAATAACATGGTCTTCACATTCATCTGATTTGATCTCTATCTATTACTAAAGCAAGAGCAATGATAGTCTTGATGACTGGAGAAAATGTCTGGCTTAAATGTATTTTCTCCCTATGGATGTAATACCACATCCCTCTCTAGAAGTGTATTTTACATATATTGGAGTTACTTACACATCTTCTCCCTCTGCATTACATGTTGGAACCATCGTTATACTCCATCTGGTATGGTTTCCATTTCTGGTGGTCATCTAACTCTTTGTCTAAGACAAGTCACTCTTCT
>ML783779.1:769587-782097 GCA_009831015.1 Picea engelmannii
CATTTCCTTAATTAAGAGAGTCCATCTTGAAGATGCTCTCCTAATAACTCACCCTAACAACGTAAGGACCATATAGATTCAATATTATACTCTTTGTCCAATTATTGAGAGTGAAAAACAACTCTAATATTGAATCAAAGGACTAAGTATTAGAGCATGCTAACCCTTTAGCTCCACCCAATCTTCTCCAGCATCCATAAAAGTAAATTCCCAACCCCTAAACAATTTCCCTAACTCCTCGAAAAAAAATTCTCCAACACTTAAAGACTCTTACAACAACAATATATTAGGTATTTTAAGGTATTATCTCTTAGAAAGACTACCCAACCCCCTATAGTTTAACGATAATTATATCATGATACATCCCTTGTTGGGGCACTATTAGCTCTAAGAGCCCCTAGAATAAAACATTATTTTCCTAACAACACTTCAAATAAATATTTCTCTTGAGTTATGCCTAGATTGGATCTCCTACCTTAGACCAACCCTATTTTTTCTTTTCCTTCAATAATCCCTTAACCAAATTCTACACTTCCCTCGTTATCACCTAGGGTCTCTTTCTCGACCTTAGGTTGTATCTATTACCTTGTAGAATTTAGTCCTTTCTAACTTGACTCATAGACTCATTATGTTCACCATAATTAGCGATACTAGATGAGGAGGAATTACAAGGACTAAACCTTTATTAGGAACCCCTATAACCCCTACCTCGTTTGACTGACTACAACCCACCATACCCTTAAGAGACAAGAATAACCTTTACCCCTATCTCCCAAAAAATCAACCATTTCTACCCTTCCAGAGTCAATAGAATGATATTGCAAATTCAAAGAAGTGAAATCCTTTAGTGACATACCTAATTTGACCCGACCCAATTCCTCCTTTTGTTGAAACTCCTTTGTTGGTGCTCTGATTTCTAAAGGCATAGGGGAATCCACAAAATAACATGATATTTCTCGATATTCCCACCTTCAACTTCATTTTCCACCTTCGAACCTACTATCGACAACTCTCTTATAACCATCAATCCATCTACATCTTGCTAGCCAACCATAGACTTTAATTCCACAAGCCCAATATTGGAGCTTTCTTCCTTACCCACTTCATCTTTATGAAATCAAACTTTATTTCAAAAGGGACACTCACAATCAATATCCACATCATTTTCCATATGACACCTAATACATATAAAAGGGACCCCAAATAGTCCACAAGTTGAGAAAAATAATGATCTCTTTTCTGCAAAGGCATCTCTATTGCAAAGCCCTTCTTTGATATTAATTCCAACTAATATACGATATACCAACATATTTCCAGAGTCTAGAAAAGACATATCCACTTCTATGAAATTTCCTCAGGTATTGCTTATCTCTTTAAAAAAATCTAAAGTCTAGAAATCCAAAGAAAGACCTGAATATTTTACCCATATAGTAGTTATGTTTGTTCTCTTCAACCGAGAATCAAAAAAAGGAGACCAACATTTGAGGACAAGTGAAATGGAATTCCATCTCCAAGAATGCACTAAAATATTATGTAAGTCCTCTTGAGATTCTAATAAGAAACCCAACTAGCCTCAAGATAGAATATAAATTTTGGAATATACCATATTTTAGGATCCCAAAACTCTTGCAGCCAAAACCTCAATGTTGATTCACCCACCTTCCTTCCATGAAATTGATCAATTTAGGTCAGAAATTGATGAGTTGAATTTGGCATAACAATTTAGGTCTGAAATTGATGAGACATTTAAAGATCAAATACTCTGACCTAAATTGCTAGAAATAGGGGCAACCACCAAAATTGTTATGCCAAATTCAACTCATTTCAAGTCACTTCTAATGTAATTTCTCTTCTCCTATTTTGCCAACTATCTATAATCTATGTGTCCAAATGATAAACCCAAACCTTGCAAATCAAGAGGAGATTCCAATTTAGACTTACCTCTAAGATAACCTGTAGTCTCAACCCTCCTCTTTAGAATTGAACCATCGTCAACAAGCTTGAGACCTCGTAGTCTATCATAAGGAGACTCCTCCTAAGCCAAATCTTCGACAAAGAAACCCTTCGAAGGAGAAAGATAGCTATCGATGAACAAAAACAAACACCCATATGGTATGGAAGACTTTTGGATGGAATGACATGTACCATCAATAATTTCATGCACTCTTCTCTCCACACATAGGACATCGAACCCTACAGCTTCCTAATAATAGTCTTTAGAAAGTCTACCATGAAATTGTTGATTTTTCAATAAGCAAGGTTAAACCTGAAGTTCATTCCATTTTTAGCATTTAACCATAACCATTAATGTTGCAGCAACCAAGATCACAAGAAGAATCACCATGCACAAGAACACAAGAAGTATCTTGGGAAACCCTTCTCAACAAGGGAAGAAAACCCAGCCAAATCCTTTTCTATATTCTTCAAGAGAAATACCTTCACCACCAATAAATACCTAGCACACAACAGGGTTCTCAAACCCTAGAAGATTAGCGCCCAAGAGAGGTGTGCAATTTTCCCAAGTAAATGTACTTGCTGAAATTTCCAAACTCACATGAAATATATTATTCCACAATGGAGAATCTACCTTTACTTATACTAAACTAAACCTGTCAATAGAAGTGTATACTGTCACAATAGGGCCAACCTCACTAGCTTATAATATAATTAATATTAACCAGATTAATTATCTTTTACATTTATTACTAATCACATTAAGGTGGGGCCGACCTGTACCCTTTACATTACAATTAATTTTACAGGCAGGTCTAACTCTTGAACAATATAGCAATGGATGTGATACACCCACTAGTGCTCATCCACTAGGGGCACATCCATAGGGATGTCCATATCTCTAGCTCACTGCATTACAAAGAATAACCATCACACGTTCACATGTGCTCGTCCACAAGCACGTCCACTCTACAGATCTTCTTTCCCACTACCTCACATAGGAGAATCATCTGGAGTTTCTCGTCAACTCTATTTCTCAAAGGAGGATAATACATCATCTTCATTTCTATTCACATGATGATGCACCCAGCACTTTGGGATTTCACACATTCACCGTGTGCTCAATCACAGGCATGTCTAACTCAACAGATCACATTTCCCATTGGATAATCATCTGGAGTTCTTCTCAACTCTTTGAATGGAGGAGGTCATCTTTGTTGGCCCTTGACCAAGTTTTGGGAGAACCATGGTCATGTTTGACCATTTTTGGGACTTCGACGGGATGGTCGAAGATGGAGCACCCAAGTGAAGTGGAGATCGCAGGATCTCTCCCTTTTTGCGGGATTTTTTGGTTTTAGGGTTTATGTAATGGGTATGGGATGTCAGCCCATGGGTTTTCCCATGTTTAGGCCCCTTTTGTAATGTATAAATAAGTAGCCAGGTGATGTAAGTGAGGGGTGAGACCTAGTAATTCGATGGCTTAGTGCTAATGTTAGCTATGTGCAAGAAGATGTGTTAAGGCTTGCAAAGCTAAGTACAAGCGTTTTGTAAATTCTTTGTGCATAGACTATGTAAAGACTTTGTGTTGTGCCAAACTCAGGGAAGGAGGATCTGGCGAGGTGTGTGCAGATCTCTTGTCCTTGTGGAGTTGGATCTGTGGCTTGGTGAATGTAAGCAGATTGGAAGAAGCTAATAAGAAGAGAAGAAGAGTTGGTGGACATATCCCCACACTGGGGTGAACCACATATATCCTGTGTCGATGTGCTTTGTGTTATGTTGTTCATGTTGCTTATGTTTATATTTTCTTAGTGCACTATTCTTGATGTATGGTAGATAGATCTATGAATGCTTAATGCTTATTATGTGAATGAATGTTAGATCTGAGGTTATGCTAAGTGCTTAGAGTGTTTGAACTGTTAATACTGTGTTGTTCTGTAATTAGGTTTTTAACCTATGATGTGAATAAGGGCTAAAGACTAATGAATGTTAATTGCTAAGTTCTATGTTAAGTATTGTGATCACATATCTGTGTCCCAGCTAGGTTGTAGACACTTGAGTCTTGCAACCCCCCTTGCCTCTACCTTGGGTGAGATTTAATCTGCTTCACAGATGTTTCTGAAAGGGTCGATACTTAGGGTTTTGTTTGTGCATTGTTGAAGCGTTGAACCCTAGGTCTGCCCTTGTGCCAACAAATGGTTCCATTGTTGGGACCTGAAATTGTGATTGTTGGGAACTGAAGAAAAGAGAAAAGTTATGTGCATAGATATGTTGTTGTAGTGCGCAGTATTCTACTTGGCTTGTGAAGCTTTGTGCTAATAAGGGAACCGGATCTAAAGAAAAGAGGTAAGATCTTAAAGCGTTGTGCTCTAGTAAAGGTAAGATAAGTGGAATTTTTTTTTTCGAAAGTATGGATTTAGGTATGTTTGACAGATTTTGTCCTAGTCTAAAAACTAGGGCATGGGTAAAAGAATGATCTAAAAATAGAAGGCTGACTTGTTATGCTATGCAAGCACCCTCTACTTCATAAAAATAAACTTTACAGGACCTTGCTTCATGTGTTAAAATATGCAAGATAAACTTATGTGTTAAGTTCATGAATCTTCTTGTAAATGCTTATGTGTGAGGATATGTTCTTTTAAATGGTTATATATGTACTTTCAATAAATACACAGCAACATAATTTGCAGCAAATAAACCATCAAACTCAGAACAATCACAACATGATAAAGGAGTTCACCCCCCTCCGGGCTACATCTCCTTGAGCCTCCATCAATGGACTTGGATCTCTGGGATTAATTTGTCGAAATTTCTTTTACAAGCTGCTGCTCAACTCCAATGGAAAAATAGACTGTACCATTCAGATCAGAACGCATAAAAACCCCAAAAATGACTAATAGAACTCTGAAAACGGATCATGGCTCATCCGGGCATGACCTCTTCTACATGTGGCCATAAGCTTCCCTGAGATTCTCTTTGGAAAAAACACCTGTAAATGTCCTCAAAAGCCTCTGAAACCTGTCCCAATGTGTTCAGATCATAACAATTAGCCAAAAATGATTATTCAATCACAGAAAACAAATATCGGCTCACCAAAACATGTCCTCAATCAATGAGGGCTTCAAGCTCCCTAGAGCTTCCTGAAACTTCAATGGTGAAAAACCTGCATAAGAAGTCTTCAAATGGCCTTGATAACAGTGCCAATGGATCTAGGACGTCCAAAAACCCCTAGCTGGGATTTTACGGCACCTCAATCGGCCAAAAGATGAAGAAGTTAGGCCTCCTCCATTTTCCTCCTTCAACCTTGCTGAAATTGGTTCGCCAAAATGCACCCTTCCTGTTTGAACCTGGCTCACACGCAATTTAAAGCATGAAAATCCAGCACCGGGCACAACCGCACCAACGGTGAAAACCGTAGAATGGTTAAGGGCACGCCATCCCCTAACCGCCTAGGCACCTGGGCATATGGCGCATAGGACCGCGCGCATGGCAAAAAGGTGGTTAAGTCGTTTTAAAACTACCGGCGCTCTAGGTCGGGGTCACATGGGTTAACAACAAAGAACCATGGGCTATGTCAAACCCCACGCACCAACCGTTATAACCGCGTGCATAAACATAGTGGCCACATGAAACAATATGTGACCATGGGTCGGGGCTAAGCCCCGGCCCGCCCGCCGCCCATTACAAACATGTATGAACTTAAATATACTAATTCACATATAAATGTTAAGAAAAAACCGGCGGAATATTGGTCAGTGGAGGTTTGTGAAGGCTTTACATAGTGGGGGAGGTCTGGGGGTCAAACCCCACGGCCTCCAATACATTTTACATAAAACCAATCAATCAATAAACGAGTGACAGGTGGCACCCACGGATTGGGCCACGTGTCCTCATACCATTTGCCACCAAAGGACACGTGTCACTTCCTGATTCGACAACTTCCAACCAACGAATTCTTCCCACGTCACTTATGTACGGTTGTATGGTCCTGCCACATCAGCGTCCGTACGGACTGCACAGTCAGCGTCCTTTTTTTTGCCTGTTTGACGATTCGGACAGACTGCAATATCTCTCGCTCCCGACGTCCGTTTGAGATGAAACGAGTTGCGTTGGATTCGTAACGACGAGGGATACGCTCTCGTTCGTTTTGAGGAAATTCCGAGAACGTTTATTTTTGAGCTAAAATTTGACCCCTGGTCCAGATTTTGATCACACCTTCCCACTGAAAGGATTTTGGACCCACAAAAGCTTATGATTATCTATCTACTTTCAAGTTCTATCAACTGACTCTACTTGAAAAGTCTTTTCGACAATCACCTGAATACTTCGACATGCCTTGCACTGCAACTGACTATGTCCTTCAACCACTGCCCTTTGGCTGCTGCTGACCCACTGTTCTCTCTGTGCTTGGAATACTGCCAACCTTCCCACTGAGAATCAAGTCCCTCTTGGGAACTCTTTGACGTCAACATAATCAGCTCTCCAATGGCTGCAAAAACTTTCCTACGACATCTTGTCACAAGCCAATAAAACCATCTATCTTGAAAACAAATTCATACAAGATTGAAAATGATGCCAACAAAGTGCTTTTGCTCTTCAAACAACTGTCGCATCTCGTACTTCATAAAAGAACATGGAGTTTTCTTGCATCATGGTGTACTCAAAATCAACTTTCAAGTCAATAAACACCATCGACTAAACACAAGTCGAAAAAACATGATCGACACAACATAGTCGTCAAAAAATCATCAACACCATTCGAGACTCATCAACCTTCCAAAAATGACAAGTCGACAAACATGATACACAATCATGTTACAATCATGAATCACTCATGATGAACTATCACCAGTTTACTGCTTACACATACATAAAAACAAATGCATGTGCATGACTCTTCAACTCTCCTTCCAGTACAAACATAAGTACATAACCCAAAACATGTGGGTACACAAGAGATGAAATTAAAAAAAACATAAATGGTTGTAACAAGTGAACGTCATAATCATCTTTTACATCCTCCTGGCGAAGTTATGCAACAACAAAAATGCCTTCAAAATGAATTGCGTTCACATGCAACTTACATCATGCAAGTTGTGATAAACTGTTGCAACTTATCATGCTTCCCATAAATGCACACATAACACTGAAAAGTGCATTTACAACAGAAAAATGCAAGCCTTACTTGCTCAAAAATTCCAACCATTTCTTACCAAGCCAACTGAACGGTAACTTTTTTTGCTGAACATCGTCCTCTTGTGAATCATCTTGACTCGCATCGATGATGGAATCTCCTCTTCCATTCTTGCCAATCTCTTCTTTGTCAAAGAATTTAGATAATGAAGATGTATGGGAACTATCACTGCTTGAAGCTTCCTCCATCTTTGCAAGATATCAAACTTCAACACAAAACTTGCACAAAAACCAATAGCTAAATCTCAAGCTATCAATGGCAAACACATAAGCAAAACAAACTATGCTCTAATACCACCTGATCTGAAAATAGAAGACTGACTTGTTATGCTATGCAAGCACCCTCTACTTCATAAAAATAAACTTTACAGGACCTTGCTTCATGTGTTAAAATATGCAAGATAAACTTATGTGTTAAGTTCATGAATCTTCTTGTAAATGCTTATGTGTGAGGATATTTTCTTTTAAATGGTTATATATGTACTTTCAATAAATACACAGCAACATAATTTGCATCAAATAAACCATCAAACTCAGAACAATCACAACATGATAAAGGAGTTCACCCCCCTCCGGGCTACATCTCCTTGAGCCTCCATCAATGGACTTGGCTCTCTGGGATTAATTTGTCAAAATTTATTTTATAGGCTGCTGCTCAACTCCAATGGAAAAATAGACTGTACCATTGAGATCAAAATGCATAAAAACCCCAAAAATGACTAATAGAACTCTGAAAACGGATCATGGCTCATCCGAGCATGACCTCTTCTACATGTGGCCATAAGCTTCCCTGAGATTCTCTTTGGAAAAAACACCTATAAATGTCCTCAAAAGCCTCTGAAACCTGTCCCAATGTGTTCAGAGCATAACAATTAGCCAAAAATGATTATTCAATCACAAAAAACAAATATCGGCTCACCAAAACATGTCCTCAATCAATGAGGGCTTCAAGCTCCCTAGAGCTTCCTGAAATTTCAATGGTGAAAAACCTGCATAATAAGTCTTCAAATGGCCTTGATAACAGTGCCAATGGATCCAGGACTTCCAAAAACCCCTAGCTGGGCTTTTACGGCACCTCAATCGGCCAAAAGATGAAGAAGTTAGGCCTCCTCCATTTTCCTCCTTCAACCTTGCTGAAACTGGTTCGCCAAAATGCACCCTTCCTGTTTGAACTTGGCTCACACAAAATTTAAAGCGTGAAAACCCAACACCGGGCACAACCGCACCAACGGTGCAAACCATAGAATGGTTAAGGGCGTGCCAACCCCTAACCGCCTAGGCACTTGGGCATATGGCGCATAGGACCGTGCGCATGGAAAAAAGGTGGTTAAGTCGTTTTAAAACTACTCGCGCTCCAGGTCAGGGTCATATGGGTTAACAAAAAAGAAACACGGGCTATTTCAAGCCCCGCACGCCAACCGTTACAACCGCGTGCATAAACATAGTGGCCATATGAAACAATATGTGACCATTAGCCCCGGCCCACGCCCCACCCATTACAAACATGTATGAACTTAAATATACTAATTCACATATAAATGTTAAGAAACAACCGGCAGAATATTGGTCAGTGGAGGTTTGTGAAGGCTTTACATAGTGGGGGAGTTCCAGGGGTCGAACCCCACGGCATCCAATACATTTTACATAAAACCAATCAATCAATAAACGAGTGACACGTGGCGCCCACGGATTGGGCCACGTGTCCTCATACCATTTTCCACCAAAGGACACGTGTCACTTCCTGATTCGACAACTGCCAACCAACGAATTCTTTCCACGTCACTTATGTATAGTTGTACGGTCCTGCCACGTCAACATCCGTACGGACTGCACAGTCAGCGTCCTTTTTTTTGCATGTTTGACGATTCGGACAGATTGCAATATCTCTCGCTCCCGACGTCCGTTTGAGATGAAACGAGTTGCGTTGGATTTGTAACAATGAGGGCTACACTCTCGTTCGTTTTGAGGCAATTCCGAGAATGTTGATTTTTGAGCTAAAATTTGACCCCTGGTCCAGATTTTGATCAAAGAAAGAAGGTTTGATCAAAATAAATTTCATAGAAATAGTGAAAGATATGTTATTCCTATGCATAGAAAGAATTTTTGGACTAACAAGTGGATGCAGGATCCTAGAAAAAAAAAATTGCAGGTCGAGAACTGTGATCCCAGTGCGGAATATAGAAAAGGTTGGGGATCATTTAAAAGAAAGAGAGGCTTGACACTTTGTTATAGTTGCAGAAGACCGAGACATCTTGCTAAAGAATGCCCTGGTATGGGTCCTATTTTCCTGTTTTGTAAAGCCATTGATCATGAGGCTTTGTATTTCCCTAGAATGATTGCTAAAGTTGAAAAGATGAACATGAAACAAGAAAACCATGAGGAAGGTCAAGAGACTAAGAATATGCTAGAACACCATAAAGAATCAGAGACTATATTATTGCAGATGAAAGAAACATTGAATGATCACAGAGACAACAGTTTACCAGAGATGTTAAAAGAGAAGGAGTGCATAGAAACAAGAATAGGAGACTTCGACATAGACTGTGTACTGGATGAAGAAACACAGGTGAATATTATGCCAGAGAGTACTTGGGAAATTTTGGGAAAGCCAACTATGGTTCCTTCATTGGGAAGGATAAGATTGTTTAAAGGAAACATGATAACCCTATGTGGAAGACTTACTCATGTACCTATGATTGCCCATGGAAAATCAATAGAAGAAGAATTTGAGGTCATTAAGTTTGTTGAGAACAACACCCCTTTTGCACTTTTGCTAGGAACGATCTGGATTGAGAAAGATCAGATCCAAAGGAAAGAAGAGGAAGAAGCCACAGAACAGAAAAAAGAAAGAATTAAGGGATTTCATGGCTAGGAGAATAGCACAACTAATAGAAGAAAAAAGAGCACAAGTCAAAGCAACTGAGGGCCAAAGACTTAGTTGTTGAAGTTGAAAGAATGCAGGAAGGCTTGAAAAACCCGCCCATGCAAGAAAAAAGTGCAACTACCTCAGGAATAGTAAGAGAAGAGGTACTCCACTTGAACCCTTTGAAAGACTCTCAGTCGTGTGAAGTTACTATACTAAGAGAAGATAAGAATAAAAATGGAAAGAGGAATCCAAAGACTCGGATCACAGGAAAGAAGGTCAGAAAGCTCAGTAAGAAGAAGGCAAAGTTAGAAAAATTGCAAGAAGCTCCAGAGAGGACTTCACAGAAGGAAGGCTGGAAGAACTTGAACCTCGTCAAAATAGCATAACATCGCAGAAGGGAGATTCGACTTGGTGAAGCTATGTGACCGTTGGAGGCGTCATGACCATTAGAACGACGCTCCAGAATGGCTAGAAACACAATTATTACCAGAAAGAATGTCATTGGATCGTTGGGACCATGCCACAACGGATGGAATCGTATTGATTGAGGCATTCCTGCTCATTGGAGGAATCCCTTATGACGTTGCTTATTTAATCCGTCGAAAGCCTCGCTTGGGACACTTTTGCAAATTGAGATATTCAAGCCCACAGAGAACTGATTGCTATCGTGTTGTGCTTTTGAGACCTCGCCACCCATTTTGCTACCTTTAGTGGTTGTTCGCCTACCCGAGATATTTGACCACGAGCGTGTATGTTGAGCGAACGCAGCGCAGTAGAGAATTCCGTAGAATAAATCTTAATAGACCTTATGGCTGAGAAGGTCATGTCCACAGGAGCACAGGCCTCATCGACGAGAGGATTGCAAGCATCCCCATTGGCTGGACGTCGATCTGGGCCATCTCGAACAGTGACCGAGAAAAGAAGAAAGCACCGCGACGACCTGGTGAACACGAAGCCAATCCCATCGGTCTTGCCCGACTACATCCCGCCTCTGGCTAGCGCAGTTAGTCGTGACACTGTCTCAAGATATTTTGAGTACACACTCATCACTGCGTACCTCCCGAAGGGGATACACGTAGTTGGACCACAGCTGGGACTGATCTCGGATATTAAGATTAGTGACTTCAACCTAGGAGATAGGAATAATTATGCGATGCTTGCACCGCATCGCTACTCGACGAAGACAACTGGAAGGAAGCTGAAGATAGTTCCCCAGCCATGGACTAAAGAGATCGCATGGTCGACAATATTAAATGTGATGAATATCCCTCACTTCGGAAGGAATCAAGAGGTTAACACGTGCATTAAACTCCTCTTGTCGTGCTACCATGGAGGCTATCTATGGTTAGATAAGCGTGTAATTGTGGATTCGACGTTGATCCACATGATCACTGGACTGAGCATGCAGGGACCAGACCCTCACCAGTTCTACCCAGGGAAGGTTGCAGATCGCTCCCTGGCGCAGTGAGTAAAGGAGGCCTATGGCGATGTGGAGAAGGGGGAGCGAGGCTTTAAGGTAGCCTCCATCCAAGATGGTGAAGTGTGCATAGCTTGTCATTTGATAGCAGGCAATCTCATCAGAAAGAACAGACCGATGCAAGTCATGGGGTTCGTCGTCGACCTCGCAGGGAAGTGCGTCGAAGGCATGCAGATGAACTGGGCGAGCTAACTCATCAACAAGTTGGAGAAGGATTGTCGCGAAGTGCAGGACCAAGGCTACAAGTTCCACTTTAGTTGGTTGTTGATCCTATTATCACTCCAAGAAACTCTTTAGGGTTGTAGGCTAAGGATGCTTGGTAACTTAAGAAATCACTAATAATCAAGTGTTTGGAACAATGGGATAACTAAGAAGGCTTAGAAAAAAGACAACATGTCATGCCTCTAAATAAACCAGTGCTTCGAGAAACTAGATATCAGTTACAGTAAATAATCAAGGTATGAAGAAAAACATTCAAGATAACCAAGTACAGATCTGTAGGGTTCTACAAGAATATAAAGGAGATCTAATTCATATCCATGAGCTATATCAGAAGATGACAGTTCTAAACAACTGAACTGAATAGAATTAAATATAGAGTAATGGAAAATGTGGACAGACTGATATATAATGACCAAAGAAAATTGTGATTCTTATAACAATACAGAGTCCAAGTACATAGCCAAAGTGTATCCAGAATTGAACCCTATGTCTGTCTTAAGTCTGTAGATTTATATCTTTACATCACAGTTCTCAGATCCTAAAGCAATGGATCTGATATTCTAAAATCAGAAAGTAAACTATATTTACAATAAACTAGGAAGAGATCCTCAAGATGAGGTCAATCCATATATAAGAGTAGTAGATTGCTGATGAAGTGCAGTTTTAGCCTCCCAAGGTTGTTTGATTTGGTCCTCCAAAGATAAAATTCGAATTTGGTGAAGTGTGCAAAAACCCTGATATTCTGCCTTTGAAAAAGATGCCAAATGTAGTTGAAAAACCTCTTTTTGACCTTATCCCTCAA
>ML783779.1:782147-795170 GCA_009831015.1 Picea engelmannii
TAGTTGAAAAACCTCTTTTTGACCTTATCCCTCAAAACTAGCCTTTGAATTAGACTTGATAATTCAACACTTGTCCATTTGAAGTGGTTTCAAACCATTCAAACTCAAAAAATCCCGATCTGGGCAAAAATTCGGTTATTCTGACAGGATTTCACCAGCTAATTTACCCGAAAATCCGCTCCTTAGCTAGTGAAAAGCAGAGCTTTCACCAGCTAACTAGCAAAATTCAAGACGAGTTAGCTGGTGAAAGCGCAGATTTTTTAAAAATCAAATTTCTTAGTCATGGAGAGTTTGTTTTACATGCTTGAATAGTCGATCGACATCTACAAATCTTAAGCTTTCCAATGGTGCTTTAAAATCTGCATTTGGAGCTCAGGAAGCTAGTCAAATATTCCCTACAATATTAGGCATCATTCTTTCAAAAATGCCAATGCATTTTTTATCGCTAACAGATCTTAATCGCATTTTTTTCTTGGGAGATGCTAGAGGGAGAAACATTCCCTGAATTCGAGCCATCAGAACCACTGGCCGCGAGATTCACCACCTTGTGGTATTCGAGCGACATGGCAAAGCAGTGGCAGTGAAATGCAGTGTTCCACACTTACTACCTACAACTCACACGCGCCATTGATTCATTCCCCCGAATGACTCCGAACACCCTGCAGACCGACACTTCATCTACATAATTGTACGTCGGGACGAAAGCAAGGAGGAGCTACAGTATTACTACAAATTGACCGAGGAAGACATGGAGGAGATAACCAAGGAATGTTCGGTTGAATTCCTTGTACCGGTTGGAGATGCAGAACTCTCTGACCCCGACATCATCAGAAGTCCTTTTGTCACCCGAGAAGAGTATGATGGACCAAGCAGCACCAAGAAGAAGAAGAAGGAAGAAGTGCAGGAGATAAACAATGCATCGAAGGAAACTACGTCTGATTCACTCGGAGGAGGAGGAGGCGACGAAGTAAACCAAGATGAGGAAGGGGAAGAAGACAAGTAGGAAAAGGGCGAAGTAACACCGTCAAAGGATCCCCTTACAGAAGACGAGACATCAAAGAAAAGGAAGGGTTCTCCAAACAAACCCTCAGCGCAGAAGAAATCACGAGCCAATAAGCCTCAGTCATAGAATGTACTCACGGTCGATGACATTGACCTCATCATCGTAGTTGTAGCAGATACTTCGGAGGATATCTTGTAGCAAAACGAAGCAAAGAAGGAAACGATGTATGACATAATTGAGGCAGAGCTGAAGGGAGTACATCAAGCTCTCTATTCCAAACACACAGTGTCTATTGTGCCATCATCAATAGAAGGTACAGAATTGGGGGATGAGCCTGCCCAACTACGTTGATTAAAAAATGCAGGCTTGCCTTCGACGAGTACAATAATAAAAGGAGAAGGCCACAGAGGCCTTGAAGTAAGCACAAGAGGAAGCCTTAGAGCAACTTCAATTTGTGCAACAAGAGAAAGATGACCTCTGGGTGAAGTTCGAAGTGGACAGAGAACAAATCCAGAAAGAGAAAGATCAGCTGCTTGCGGAGCAGATTAGAGTTAAAGAGGCAGTGAATAGAGCAATTCGCTATGTGTCAGTCTTGGCCCAGATGGAAGAAGAAACGACTGAGAGCCAAGTGGGGAAGCTCGTTGAAGCCATTCAGCAACTTCAAGCAAGAGTAGCAGAGTTGGAACTGCAAGCAGTGTCGAGCACTCCACAAGAAGTGCGGGATTAGAGAGAACAAACAACCAGGAAAGTAGTCGAAAGACTCAAGGCATTGGATTTAGAATGTAAGCAACTCGGTAATCGAAGTGCGCAGACCTATGAGAACCTTGCAGAAGACCCAAAGTTGAGGATATTGGAGGCACAGCTCCAGGAGGCGAAGCAACAGTCATCGACAGTGCAAGTGCAGTTGAAGTTGCTTTCAGCGGTAGAGAAGATGAAAAGGTCGCAGGAGCAATGCGCAGTTCAATAGCAGGTCACCTCCATCCAGATTTGAGTTATGGAGGTGACCCAGAGACTCCAACCGATGTAGGACGAAGCCTGCACACTTTTTGAAGAGATCGAGGGACAAGGTGCACAGCTAGAATAGGTGGTCACCATAGTAGAACAACGCCTCGAAGGGCATGTCACTGAGCAATTCATTCAGGAGTTCGTCGAGTAGGAGGCTCTGGTCCTTCGAAGCAGAGTTGCCCAGATCAAAGTGAATCGAGATGAGTCACAGGTGAGTGTTGGGGGCATGTTGGCCCTTGACTAAGTTTTGGGAGAACCTTGGTCGTGTTTGACCATTTTTGGGACTTTGACAGGCTAGTCGAAGACAGAGCACCCAGTCGAAGCGGAGATCTGGGATCTTGCCCTTTTTGTGGGATTTTTGGGTTTTAGGGTTTATGTAACGAGTATGGGATGTTGGCCCATGGGTTTGCCCATGTTTAGGCCCCTTTTGTAATGTATAAATAAGTAGACAGGTGATGTAAGTGAGGGGTGAGACCTAGTAAGTCGATGGCTTAGTGTTAATGTTAGCTATGTGCAAGAATATGTGTTAAGGCTTGTAGAGCTAAGTGCAAGTTCTTTGTGCACAGATTGTGTAAAGGCTCTATGATGTGCCAAAATCGGGGAAGGAGGATCCAACGAGGTGCGCGCAGATCTCCTGTCCTTGCAGAGTTGGATCTATGGCTTGGTGCATGTAAGTAGATTGGAAGAAGCTAATAAGAAGAGAATAAGAGTTGGTGGACGTAGCCCCGACACTGGGGTGAACCATATATGTCCTGTGTCGATGTGCTTTGTGTTATGTTGTTCATGTTGCTTATGTTTATATTTTCTTAGTGCACTATTCTTGATGTATTGTAGGTAGATCTATGAATGCTTAGTGCTTATTATGTGAATGAATGTTAGATCTGAGGTTATGCTAAGTTCTTAGAGTGTTTGATCTGTTAATACTTTGTTGTTCTATAATTAGGGTTTTAACCTGCGATGTGAATAAGGGTTAAAAACTAATGAATGTTAATTGCTAAGTGTTATGTTAAGTATTGTGATCACATATCTGTGTCTCATCTAGGTTGTAGACACTTGAGTCCTGCAACCCCTCCTATCTCTACCTCGGGTGAGACTTCATCTGCTTCACAGGTGTTGCCGAAAGGGCCGATAGTTAGGGTTTTGTTGGTGCATTGTTGAAGCGTTGAACCATGGGTCTTGTTAGAACCCTATATAATAGGGAATCAGTTTTCTAACTAATATGTATCTATCTCAGGCATATGTGTTCGCTCATGACACATGGCGAAGGCGGCGGAAAATGCCCAACAATGACCAAGCATAAGATGAATGTTTTTGCGTGAACTTCAAAACAAGTTTTGGTGCATTTGGTTTGAAAGGAAAAAATTGTTATTCTTATGGGTAAATGTAAAATTAGGTTTATTTGCCTAATGTGGGTTTTATAATCTATGTTTGGCGAATTTAGCCAAAAGAAAATGGCCCCTCGGCCTTGGCATTTATGCAGAGTTTTATAAAAATTAACAAAATGTTTAGCAAAATAATATTGGCCTAGGGCCAACTTCCTAATGCTCGACACCAAGGGATATGCGCCATTTCATGCACCAAGAGCAGACACACAAGACAAAGCCAGCGCCAACACCTAACTCCAAAGCCCAAGCCTCGGGCTCACTTCATCAAATGACTACATAATCGTTGGCCTAGGGCCAACTTCCTAATGCTCGACACCAAGGGATATGCGCCATTTCATGCACCAAGAGCAGACACACAAGCCAAAGCCAGCACCAACACCTAACTCCAAAGCCCAAGCCTCGGGCTCACTTCATCGAATGACTACATAACCGTTGGTTGTTATAAGCACGCAAAGTTCATTCCACCATGCGAATGTGGGATATTGCCCACAGGAAACCAAAAATATAAAACGCGACCTTTAAACCCTATGATAGGTGTTTGAACTGCAGATCAAAGGAATGTGTAAGCTATCAACTAGTCTAGAAGGGAATAATGAGTTGGGTTTGGAGGCTGTAGCAGGAGTTCCTCCAAATCAAGGAATGGTCTTCCATTTGAAACACTAGCCACGTTTTTCGAAGATATCAATTACTTTGTTGATATGACCCTGAAATGAGGGAGCAAGGAGTGACTGAAGAGACTTCAAATTACTCCAAAATGTTACAGGGTCATTCAGACCTGGTGTTCTTACAGCATTGATGGGCGTCAGTGGTGCTGGAAAAGCAAATATCATGGATGTCTTAGCGGGAAGAAAGACCTGAGGATATATTGAGGGTGATATCCGAATCTCTGGATTTCCCAAAAAGCAAGAAACCTTGGCTCGGATTTCTGGTTACTGTGAACAGAATGATATACATTCTCCACAAATCACTGTCCATGAATCCTTGTTATATTCGGCATTCCTTCGTTTTCAAAAGGATGATAGCTATACTTGTCAATAATCTGCACAGAATGGAGCTAAGTTGGGAACAGGTTATTACTCATCTTCTTGAGCTGGAAGAACATGGTAGTCTACAAGTACGAGATAAAAAAATTTTAGTGAGTGGTCAGTCGTTTGCACATCTCTCAGGTGGTTCTAATGAAGTTGTAGACATATCAAGGCTATCAATTGCTCCATCGATACCTGCGGGCCCAAAACTTATTGTTCCTGTTGTATCCATTCAAACTATACCATTGTTGTCACGGTCAGTCAGTGCATCGGGAAGATTAGGAGTGGGAGATTCTATGGCTTCAAATAGCACATCACTGTCTCAAAATTCGCACGTGACTCCATCATACAAAATGGATGATGTTGGACAGAACACAATGTCATCTTCTGTGTTACCTCCATGTACTATTCCGGGTTCTCCTCATTCAAGTCATAGGATGGGCATCATAATGAATATTCCTCAGGTCGGACAAGTTGTGATACCTCCCCTTCTTCATCTGGGGCTATAGGATCACATGTATGCACAACGCAATTATCTTTCCTAGTCGGACCTGAAAAAGAGCAGGGTACTTGCGGAGCTGCTAATCAGAGTGAGCGTCCTGTGGGTTTCACTTTTGGCTCAGTAACTCCTGAGATGCTAAACCGGCAAAGATCCCATGGCCACACGAAAAATGTTGAAGATTCTATCTCACGAGTGCAAGAAAAATATTTCAAAGTGGACCAGCTTGAACATCAACAAAGCTTACTAGATCAATGAATACATTATTGGATGCTCTTCACAGAAGAGAGGCACTTCCAAATCTTTGCGAGTTGGTTTTGTCATATGGCAGTCTCAGCTAGTTGGCGAAAGAGAAGCTCTTTTTCCCGGTGTCCTCACCTGACTCACGTGAGTTCAAATGACCATCTCCTGAATCCGATGGTAGCAAAGAGACAAATGGCAGAGTATCCCAGTTTTCAGGCATAAAGCGAAACATATGGCAAACAGGAAGTTCATCTTCAGGGAACACATGGCAAAGATTATAGTAGATCCTAACAACCTTCAGCCAGTCTCCAACAACCTCCAGCATTCACGACTGTTGCATTCATTGGTGGTCGATGTTGTTATAGTCTATTTGCCAGCGAATTTCAAACATCCTCCAATATGCCAGATGTCGAGGCAATTGTTACAAATTGTAATTTTCCCTTTAATCTGTTGTTTGATTTGTTTGAGGAGAAAATCGGCATGTGTCTAGTTGGTAACTGTTATCTATTTTGAGAAAACAGAGGTAAGGCTCGAATCTGGAAAGGGGGGTTTTTGTTGTCCTGTTTGTTATAGGAAGCCTACAGATGTCAAGAGGACTGTAACTGTTTTCCTATTTTTTAGAAAGCAGATTCAAAGCGCCAGTTTTGGAGGACAGATAGGGATTTTTTGTATTTATACACTTGTAAAAGACTAGAAGAGGGTTCGACTGGGGCAGAGTAGGAGATGGTCGACCTATGTGAGAGGTCTAGACCTGTAGCTTTATTTTTTTCTTTGTTGGATTAGGGTTGTGTTTTAGCCAGAGAATTTCTCTGTAATTTTTAATGATCTATCAGTGATGTGCCTGCTTCTTTTACAGGATTCTTGTGTGGTGATATTGGTGGAGTTTCTCTCTGTTAAAATGTTTTCCTGTTATTTTTCTATTTGTTTTCAGTTCTTATTATCAGAAGGAATGTTATAGAGGCAGAATTTATCAGCAGATACTCTGCCTCTCAGCTTGTGATAATCTTTATGTTATTCATCTAAAGAGCCCAGCTTAGGAATTCTTAGTTGCTCCTTTGCTTGGCTTTTTCCTCCCCTTTTTCTTCCTTAAACCGACGCCATCGTAACTTGATTCGATCCAATATTGCTGCTACCTTTCCCTGTGAAAGGATTTTGTCCAAATATGAGAATTAAATCACCTTGTTTAAAACACAGACCCCATTTTCCCAATGGCCCTCCTTGCTGTCCCAAACTGACCATTTAAAAACCAAAACCAAAACCCTATACTTTTATAGCTAGCCTAAAATCCATCCCTTACAAACCAAGTTAAATTTGAAAGAGAGATCCCTCTCTGAGTCTTGGAGGGCTAGATCCAAGACTCGAAGCGGTTCGAGGTTACCTCTGTGATTGCCTTAGCAGCCTTAGGCAAATTACAGAGCGTTAACAGGTCTGCCCTTGTGCTAACAATCTCTACGTTCCAGCTCTGCCTCAGGTAGGAACCGCGTACCCTTCTTAGGGGTTTTCTCTTAGGTTTGTAATCTAGAGAAAGACTCACATAGTTGCAATGATCCACATCTCACAGTTTGTAAGCTGGAGAATGTCTCACATAAATGCAATCATCAACACTCCCTGTCAGCTAGGGAGGCATTCTTCATCATGCCAAGTCTCACATGGATGTATTCTGTATTTTTTCTTGGCTAGAGTCATCAATACTCCCTCTCAACTAGGAAGGCATTCTTCACCAAGTTAGTTTGGTGAAGATGTCTACAATATGCTCATGTGTAGGAAGGTACTGCATGTGTATGATTTTCCTCTGCATCATATCTCTGATATAAGAATATTTCATCTCATCGTGTTTCGATCCATCAAGAAACACTAGGTTCTCAAGGAGCTTTATTCACAGCTCTTGGTTATCATCATAGGATCCATCCAATGGTTAAGTAAATCTTTCAAAAGCTTGTGAAGCCACATTGCTTTGCACACTCACTGCGATATACTCTGTCTCTCTGGTACTCAAGGTCACAGAGTTTTGTTTCCTAATGCATTAGGAAACCATGGAAAACTTCATGGTAGAACATCAAGTAGATGTGCTTTTCCAGTCCACTGTATTTTCTACTCAATCTGAATGGGCATAATCTGCAAACTCAAGTTCACACTAGAGGCATATCTCAGGCCATATCCAATTGTGCCTTGTATATATCTCAATACATGTTTTTTTGTTGTCTAGTGAATCTGTCTTGGTTGACTCATGAAGTGACTAAGTAAAATTAATACATGGCATGAATCAAGACTGGTGTTAACCAAATACATCAATGATCCAATCAGTTGTGGATCAGTCTTGTCTGAATCATCATCAGTTTTTTTTCTTTAAATCCATCACGGTGGATTTTTCATTCTTGTCATACCGAACTTCTTTAATATTTTCACTGTATATTTTCCTTGACTCAGGAAAATCTCATCGGTCCTCTGTCATACTTCTTATCCCAAGAAGTAGTGCATCATACTCAGATTCTTCATCTCGAATTCAGAAGTCAAGGATTACTTGTATCCAACAACAAGACCTTCTGAATAAGTCATCAAAATCATGCTCTCGTCACCAACACTGTAA
The DNA here is from genome assembly GCA_009831015.1 of Picea engelmannii. Classification (NCBI taxonomy): domain Eukaryota; kingdom Viridiplantae; phylum Streptophyta; class Pinopsida; order Pinales; family Pinaceae; genus Picea; species Picea engelmannii. Next base: position 789,895 of record ML783779.1, read on the forward strand.
TAATATAGGTTTGGATCACCAACACTTTTGATGAAATCCAAACTCATCAAGAATCTATCTATCTGATATAGTTTCCAACTCATGGATGGTAGTACAGATGGAAGTGTGTCGGGTTTACTGGATCAAGTGTCTCATCATAGACAACTCCCTCTATTTGTGAGAAACTTCTAGCTATAGATCTCAATTTGTATTTATCGACACTTCCATCAGCTGCATGATTGATCTTATAGATCCACTTGGAAGTTACCACAGACTTCCCTTCTGGTCCTTGAATAATATCTTATACATCATTATTTAAGATATACTAGTATTCTTCTTTTATGGCATTTTTCCATACTTGTTCTCTTGTTTCTTTTCTAAGACAAGGAGGCTCAACCTCAATGAAGTGGATCATGACTGAAGGATAGCTCGAAAATCTCTTTTACTTTCTCGGGATGTGCCTTGAGAGGATTGTATGTTTCTTTGCCTCTTGCGGAGTGAGTCTAGGTAGGGATTTTATGCCCTACTGTAATATCTCTGAACATACCCACTGGAGAAACTAGATCAACTGGAATAATGTTTCTCTCCCTCTGAACTCCTAAGGGGGGAGAAGGTATTTCCTCATTGTCAATCTCCATCTGAGATTCTCTGGGTCTTTGAAAGACTATCTCTTCTTCATGGATGACATCTTTTATTGTCTCGATCTGTCTCTGACCAAGGATGACGATTTGGAATGTCTTTGAAGATTCAATGTATCCTTTCTTCCCAAAGGATCTAGCTTGGACTTCTTCTCTTTGGGTACATGAAAAATACATTGGGCACCCAAATAACTTGAAGTGTTCAATCTCAGTCTTCATTCAGGTGAAGACTTCTTCGGGAGTTATGTTTTTCAAAGTCTGGTGAAGACTCTTGCTCTAAACATCTACTCTGGCATGCATGCTTCTACCCATGGAATCATAGAAGGATTTTGATCATGCATTGTTGCATTGGTTTCCTCAATGATAGTTCTATTCTTCTTCTTTCTTTAAATAGTTTTGACTCCCTCTGAAGGATAAACATCTTCCTTTGTTGTTAACCTGTCTAGAACAAGTAAACAAGAGGAACAAAAACAAGAATATCTCCCAAAGGAGAATAATGAGTACATCTCTAGAATCAAAATAATTTAAGGATTGTTGTCACAGCTACAACACCTACTTGTAATGTAGCAAACTTTAGAAATATAGGTTAGAGGAATGACAAATACAACAATCAAACCTGGGGTCTTCACTTCCAATGTGTTGTTCTTCTAAATGCACTGAGATCCTTTTGGATCCATGGATTTGGCAAGAAAGTTCCTTCCTCCTGCAATTTTTCTCATGATAATGATACAAATAATACATATACAAATGCATACATGAGGTTGTTGATATGATTTCTCCAATGGCACCTGGTTGATCTCTGCCCTCTGGCATATTCATGAAGAAGGTAGTCACAGTGTCACACTTTTGTATTACCCACAATAAGCCTTCCTCCGAAGTCTTGTCTTCCAGGAACTTGAAGTTGCTTGATCCATCAAGCTTATCTTCCATCATAGTTCTTGTTCATCATAATTTTAGATTCTTCACAAACCCTTGTCAATTGGGCTAAAAAACCTAACGTCTAGGCTAGGATAGCACTTGTAGGTTTCATTGGACTTATGACTGCCAACAATAATCCTTTGAAATATAGAAGAACACTGGTGAGTTGAAGAGCTCCTTCAATGAGTTGTAGAAACCCTAATTCTAAAATTTCTGCAAAAAATAGCGAAACCCTAGGGCCAAAAAGTCAAAATGCTCGGAAATGTTATCTGAAGCTTGTGGGAGGTGCGTTGAAGGAGTTCGTACACTCCTATGCACTTTTTATCCCCAACGTCTAAGTGACAAGTGTTGAAAACCTTCAGAAGAGCAAGTTGTACGAATTTTCTGGGAACCCTAGGAGGGTTGTACGGTTTTCTGCAGAAGAGAGAGAGGATGGTTGAAAGTTGTTTTTGCAATGGGTTCTTCAAGACCTATCCTCTGATACCATGTTTATTTTTCAATAAGAAAGGTTAAGCATGAAGTTAATTCCATTTTTAGCATTTAACCATAACCATTAATGTTGTAGCAACCAAGATCACAAGAAGAAGCACCATGCACAAGAACACAATAAGTATCCTGGGAAACCCTTCTCAACAAGGGAAGAAAACCCAGCCAAATCCTTTGCTCTATTCTTCAAGAGAAATACCTAGCACACAAGAGGGTGCTCAAACCCTATAATATTAGCGCCCAAGAGAGGTGCACACTTTTCCCAAGTAAATGTACTTGCTAAAATTTCCAAACTCACATGAAAGATATGATTCCACAATGGAGAATCTACCTTTACTTATACTAAACTGAACCTGTCAACAGAAGTGTCTATTGGCACAACAGGGCCACCCTCACTAACTTATAATATAATTAATATTAACCAGATTAATTATCTTTTACATTTATTACTAATCACATTAAGGTGGGGCCGACCTGTACCATTTACATTACAATTAGGGTTACAAACATGTCTAACTCTTGAACAATATTGCAAGGGATTTGATACACCCACTAGTGATCATCCACTAGGGGCACATCCATAGGGATGCCCATATCTCCGGCTCTTCACACTTTCACCTATGCTCGTCCACGGGCATGTCCACTCTACAGATCTTCTTTCCCAGTGCCTCGTACAGGAGATTCATCTGGAGTTTCTCGTCAACTCTGTTGCTCAGAGGAGGCTGATACATCATCTTCATTTATGTTCACATGACGATGCACCCAACACTTTGGGATTTCACACGTTCACCTTGTGCTCAGCCACAAACACGTCTAACTCAACAGATCGTCTTTCCCACTGGATAATCATCTGGAGTTCTTCTCAACTCTCTGAATGGAGGAGGTCATCTCTACGTTCCAACTATGTCTCGGGTAGGAACCATGTACCCTTCTTAGGGGCTTTCTCTCAGGTTTGTAAGCTGGAGAAGACTCACATAGCTGCAATGATCCACATCTCACATGTTTGTAAGCTAGAGAAAGTCTCACATAGCTGCAAACATCAACAAAAATGACACCACCAACATGTGGCTTCCAAAAACCACATTCCCTAAGTCACCAGAATGATGTGGGTTTGAAATATGGAAAGAACCCTTAACCGCACCAAAAGAAAGAGAAGTGGGACCACCATTTTCCTTAGGGAAATCCTTCTCAACCAAGGGCTTTGGACCTAAAAAATCACCCTCAACATCTAATAATCTACCACTCTTAGCCAAATGGGTGAAATAATGAATTGGATTTCCACTCAAGGATATTCAAAATAGTCCAAGATCTATTCATATCAATCCATGGAAACCTCTCAAACGAAAAATAAAAAAATAAAAAAAAGTAAGTCCTATCCCCCAACTACATAAACCCTAACTCCCATCACCCCTCAAAACCGTATTTTTACATATCCAGATATGCATAAATTTTAAATTCTAAGTTCTAATGAGTTGAGTGAGTCAATAACCAACATAGATCCATCTTAAATGATCAAAAAATTGCCAATTCCAATGACTTGTCATCACTTCTTATATATAAATTGATGACTTATCATCACCTAACATAACATGTGAGCTCATAAAATATTAAAATATCCCTAATTTCACAAGATAATAAATAACACCTTCTAAAATATTTTTGATAAACCCTCTTCCAATACACCTTTACATTTCAAATACTCCTTTTTTTAAACCAGAATTAGAGAAATTTATGTTAGTTTAAATCTGTAGAGATTCTTGCAGGGAGATTACATCATGGATATGGTTTGAAATTCTTAGATGAAAATCCTTACCAACTACGTTCCCATAGCAGACACTGTCTATATCCTTATACAAAATTTCCCAATATTTCTTAACATTCTATATTTGATAATATAAGCCTAAAATTATAATGACCTTGAAAAAAATTATACTTAACAAAAGGCACGACAACTAGAAATTTCTTTTGGGTTGGCATTCAAAGGGGCATAGTCCTACTTTACCATTTCTATGTCATTAACAACCTAGTGCACAATTTCATCTTCCTTTAACTCCCCTTGATTTGAGTTAACCTACAATCTTTGATTAAATGCCCTGTTGGTCTCCCTTGCTCAAGTTTATTACCATATTTATGAGAATATTGCATTATGCTTCAAGGAAAACAATCTATTGCTTCTATTCAACAACAATGCCCATGATCACTACAATTTGAGAATTGGATTGATGGTCATTCTCATGGACTTTTGAAGTGACGGAGAATATAGAAGTCTTGTTACATTGGATTAGATCCTCATGGCTTATGAGGACTCTTCTAATTTTATGAATCTCTCTATAGTCCATCAAGGCTATGCCTAGACAAAAATTCCCAACCAAATCCAGATTCCTAGAACTACCTAATTCCCAATTCCTTTTCCACACGTTCAAGTCCTAGGTTAACCTTGAAATTCTAGTCCTCCATAATGATAAAGGGAGATTTCTAGAATGCAAAATGAAGACCAACGATTGCAAACTAACAAGAACATATTTGGTCAAACCTCTGAAATCTGGGTTAGAAACAACCTGAGAATTTAAGAGCCCCCCTACATAGATGTCTCGAAGAGGGATGTTCCCCTGTAGACCAAACAGACCCAAAAGTAGTCAAACAAACTCAACCTCTACCATGCAGACATGAAAACTTACCAACCCACGTACAGAAAGATTCCATAGTCCCACCTCAATTGTGGAAAATTGTGGAAATCACCAAACAAGGATTTAAATGTGTGCGTAAGCATAACTCCAAGCATGTGATGGAGGAACAAATGTCTCATCACATAACTTCCCAACACTGAGTTTGAAATCCGATGCTACGAGCCATGTGAATGATTAAATGACTACTAGGTATCTTTGAACTCATGATTATGGAATTGGATGTTGATTAATTATGCCATTAGCATTAAGAACCCCCACTTTAAAAGTTGAGGCCATATTAGCACATTGGTCAACTTCATAATTGTTTTCCTGCAAGACAAGGTGGAATGAGATTTTGGTGAAATATTCAGCCTCTTCTTTAGCTTTGGCTATATAGATGCTAAAGAGTTTTCAACTAGACCAAAGTTTAAGATAATATAACTTATGATTTTCAAGTCCCCCACCACAATCAATGGCTAAATACCATAGTCATTCATTATTCTCATTTCTTACAATAGAGCATAAGCTTATGCTTGATTGTTAAATGAGATATAGAGTCCCCATGCGAAAGATATTTCAATTGTTTCTC
>ML783779.1:805559-815739 GCA_009831015.1 Picea engelmannii
AAACAAATTAAAATTCTATCCTAATTAATTTTTTTCATAATAAAATTTTGTAAATAAATTATTAAAAAAATATTAAAATATTTTGAGTATTTTTTTAATCAAGTTTGTATTATATGTATTACACATAACATGTATTATATTTAATACATATAACACATGTGTTATGTGTATATACAATTAACACATGTTATGTGTATATACATATAATACATGTTATGTATATATACATATAACACATATGTTATCTGTATTACACATAACATATGTATTATATCTAATACATATAACACATGTGTTATGTATATATACAGATAACACATGTTATGTGTATATACATATAACACATGTTATGTATATATATATATATATATATATTATATGTTTTCAAAAAATTATAATAAATGATATTTTTAATTTTTGGTTATAAGAATTTGTAAGTGGGTGGTGTGGTTTACAAAGTTACAATTGCAATTAATAAATAGTTTTTGTGTTAAGTAGAGTTAAAGTTAAGAGTTTAACATATTACTTATGGGAATTGAATTTAACTGAGGAGAATAACAATTATTTTTCTCAACCATTCAAATCAATCTAAGGTTAATATTTTAAAATATAAATTATTACATTTAAAAAAACCTCTAAAATATAATATAAAAAATCATGTTAGAAAAAAATTGATATATATAATAAACTTACATCTATTTTTAAAAATGTTTTAAATACTAATTAAAAAATGATTTAAAAAATAATGTATTAATAAAATAAATTAACACAAATTCATTTAAATTTATTATATTTATATAAATAAATAAATAAAATTAAAATATATATATTAATAGAACAAATTAACAATTTATTTTTGAATTTAATAATTATAATATTAAAAATAATAATAATAAAAGATATTCATATTTAGTTAAATTTTATTTTTTTTAAATAAAATTAAAAAAAAAATATCACATTTTTAAAAACAATTTGATTTTTTTTTATTTATAATTTTATGATCATGTTTAATAAATAATTTAAAATTAAAATAAATTTACATCAAGATTAACGCAACAATATTAATATTTACATTATAATTTCAAATGATTGTAGGTAAATTTCAAGATTCAACCAATTTTAATTCAAATGGTTGAACGTATATTTCAAGATTCAATCATTTTTATACACCTCCTTTTGCAATGCTTGATAAGTTTGTCACTATTTTGGGTCTCTTGCGTAAGGTTATAATTGATATTCAAGCTATTAAATTGATATCTATTTATAAAAGGATTTATAATGATTTATTTAGTATTGGATTAACATTTTTTTATTTTGAAATTCAGAGAAATTGATATATAAATTGTTGTGGATATTTCACTAAAACACTTTGTCACAATAGATTTGATTAAAAAAAAAAAAAAAAATTTAGGTATTTGTTTTTTGCTTATGAGTGAAATAGATAAAATATGGAAATAGATAATAGTAAAATATAAATGCACACCATCCACAAAATAACACAAATATTTTCTCTAAGAAACCCTTACCATAGAAAACTCGGCTAGAAGGTGAGGTTGCTCTGCTCTCTTTTCTCTGGTATAGAAATAATACAAGTACAAAGGAGAAGGCACTCTTTATGGAGTTACCGGGGACTTGTGGCTAGTTAGGCTGCTATAGAAAATTAAACCCCTTTGTTATGCTCTCTAATTTACCACTCCCAGTGGTTCTGCTTTGCTATGGAAAAAAATACAATAACATAGAATGGAACCCCTTCTCCTCCTAGCGGTCTGGTATTTAACATAATTTGATAGTCGTCTAGGGTTTGGGAATTGACTTCATCAACCCTTAATTAGTGTTCATATTTGGACCTTTTGGAATGTTCTTAGAAAATCCACTATGTGGTTTGTTATCGCACAATTTGTACTTGCCCAAAGCCCAAGGCAAGTGAGGCAAGATTGACATAACAAGGGGGTGACCTATCATTGTCATCTTAATAGGAAACCCCTTTCTATTTAGGAGTATATCAAGATTACCCCAGGGGAGACGTCCCCAGTGACCTAAAGGGATGATGAAACTAAAGCAAGGATGAAAGAATACCCCCCCTCTCACCGGCCATCCTAAGGCAAATTTGCAAATAAATTGCTCGAAACATTGGAATCTTGACAACTTCAATCACAGAATCTCCAACATTATATACCAATTCTAACAACACATACATAACTAACTCCAATCATGGGGTTTCTAGCCCTTGGATATGCAATATCCAAAGTCTTGAAAAACAATTTATCTTCCCATGCACTCACAATTTATTCCTTTTGTAAACAATCAATATTGTTATTTTATACTTAAACTTTGATTGTGCAGTATACACAACAAATCCAATGAACTATAAGCATCAAGCAGTGACATATCTATTTTACAAATGGAACGGATCTTACATGTTCATAATGTCATTGTGCTTGCATTTAATTTCTCAGACACTGTATTGCCAAGAATCATATATGGTATTTCTCATTGGAACATTGAAACCCTGTTTATTAATCCTTTCCTTAAGGGCACCAACATTCATATATCCAAACACGTTAGCTCAAAAAACCAAATAAGATCTCAAGTCTTTAGAGTCAATGTGATTTATTTCAAGGTTGAAGGAAACCCTAGCCTGAAGCCCATGCGCGCCCCTGCTTGAATAGTCCAGCATACTCTGCAGCCCACAACCAAATCGTCAGGGGAGGACTCAGCACCGGCCCTGGTCAGGAGATATGGGCAACGAGGAGGGGGGGAAACCCCCCTCTTATAGCAACATAGCTGCCAATGACAGAGCGGGCAAAAGATCGAAGTGACCTGCATTTGAGCCGCCGTAGCAAATTCGTGAGGAACTCCTCGCCAAAGAGAAGAATTTACGGAAGGAGATGGACACGGAGGCCAACACCTCTCGCCCCAAAGCGCCTCGTGGATGGGAGCCCGTCAAGTGCATCCCTCAAATGGACAAAGCGCCCATATATATCATCAGCTCAACCAGAGTTGGAGAGCACACCCAATTCATGCAAGAACGCGCCCTCATTGGCAAATTTCTAGGACTCTGGCCGTCAGAAAGGGACCTCAACAAATGGATCAAACACTGGTGGAACCCCAGGGGCGACTACGAGGTCCAACTTAGCTCCAAAGGCTTCTTCACGATCATACTGTACAACTTAGAAGATAAGGATCGAATCTTCGAGAACGACCCATATTTCTTCAACTCAGCCGGGTTGTTTCTCAGGTTCTGGACATAACGCTTCAGCCCAGATAAGGAAGACTTCTCGATGGCACCTTTCTGGATCCGCCTCTACTCGCTTCCGCGGGAGTTTTGGCTAGAGGAGATCCTGATGGGAATAGGAAACACAATCGGTCAATATGTCAAAGCCTCTGAAGCCACCAAGCAACGGAAATACACCTCCTATGCCCGAATCTGTGTGTACATGAACATTGCTCAAGCCCTACCAAGATCGGTTATACTGGAGTACCAGGACGAGGACTGGGTGCAAACCCTCAATTATGAACACATCCCGTTCCGATGCCGCAGATGCCATGAACATGGCCACCTGTTCAGGGACTGTCTGCTGACTCAGCCGGCCCCCAAAGCTGAACAAAACACGCAGAAGGACGGCGTCATCACAATCCAATCAAAGAAGAAGAACCCACCTCGCAAGCTAGCAACCGGCCCCAAGCCTGGCATCCCGACCAAGAACGCCTATGATATTCTCAGCCAGCTCCTAGAGGAGGCGGAAATCCAGGATCCGCACAATGGAATAAAGAAAGGCACAGGACCAGGCCCCACGCCCTCCCCTGATCCGAACCAGGGAACCCATGTTGAGGAGGGGGGGGGGAGCAGATGGAGATACACCAATGCAGCTGGACGCCCAAGACCTAGCAGGCATAGACCTCGAAAAACTGGAAGAAGCCCTAGACGCAAGAGACCTGCAAGGCCTCCCGGAAGAGCAGCTCCGAAAGGTACACAAAGTCTTTCTCGACTCCACGACAGGATCCACAGCCCGCCTTGGCATTGCCATAGAATCAAGTTCTGGATCTAAGAAAATCCCGCGTGAGATCAAGAGACGCGGGCGGAAACTGGCACACCAACTAATTAAGGAGGCGGGTAACCTCATGATCAACTCAGGCCAGATTCAGAAGCTCTCGGAGGGATACCTCCACCCCCACTCATCAACCCAATGATGAAGACAATCGCTTGGAACATAAGGGGACTCAACGGTAGGTCCAAGCAAAGGATCCTCAGAGACTGTATCAAGGAGGAAAGCCCAAACATCATAATGCTCCAAGAAACAAAATGTGCGGGAATGGAAGCGGAACACATCTTCCAGCGCATATGGAAAGACTGTAGTTACTTCTACACGGATGCAGCGGGGGCCTCAGGAGGCCTTGCCATTCTCTGGAACCCATGCCACATCGCTCTTGGTGAGCCCTTCTCTACTACAGGCACCCTAACGGCCCGCTATGAAGTAATAGGTTCAAACCAAGAGGGGACCATCACTAATGTTTATGGCTCACAAAGTCAACAGGAGAAAAATAAGTTTATGGACAAGCTAGCCTATATCAAAGCCTTGGTTACCACACCCAACTGGATCCTCGGGGGTGATTTCAATATGATAATGTCACTGGAGGAGAAAGTTGGTGGCAACAAGCAGCTTGATCTGGAAAGTGGTAAGTTCAAAACCCTTCCTGAACATTTAAATTTAGTAGATATCGAGAATAGCAATGGCACCTTCACCTGGTCCAACCGTAGATCAGGTAGCCAGCATGTGGCATGTAGGCTTGACCGCTTCCTTGTTGCGGAAGAGCTGATTGCAAGCGGCCTCTGCATGGAAAGCCTGATTCTCCCCAAGATGGGCTCAGATCACTAGCCAGTAGCCCTCCAGATTGCAGCAGACACTACCCCCGTGCTCAAACCCTTCCGATTCGAGAAATTATGGCTCATCCATCCCGATTTCCAGCACTTAGCGACAACTTGGTGGCAACAAGATGAGGTGGACCACGGAACCAAGATGTACAAATTCCAGCAACGGCTCAAAAACTTCAAACAAATGCTCAAACACTGGAACAAAAACACCTTTGGTAACATATTTCAAAGCATCAAAGACATCGAGTTCAGATTAGCAGAGATCCAAAAAATCTTCATTAGTGGGACCTGAACTCCTGAGCTCATGATGGAGGAGGAGCAGCTACTTGCGCACTTGGAACAGAGAAGACAGCAGGAAGAAATCCTATTGAGACAAAAATCCCGAGTGCAATGGCTCAAAGAAGGGGAAAAGAATACGAAATTTTTCCACCGAACAATGATCCACAGGCGACACATCAACAGAATTACCCATCTGGAGGATGAACACGGGAACCTGCTACGCGAGAACAGCCGCATCGAGGAAGAGCTCACACGACATTATCAGAACCTCATGACAGAAACTGGGCAAAATCGAGAGGAGGCTATTGCCCGAGTAACCAGCCACATCCCCTCTCTTGTCACCCCTGAACAGAATGCTGCCCTCACAAGACCAATCACCTCGGAGGAGGTGGATCAAGCTGCAAAGGATATGCCCTCTGGAAAAGCACCAGGCCCTGTCGGCTTCACAACGGACTTTTTCCATCACTGCTGGGCCATAATACGAAGGGATGTCTAGGAGGTGGTTGAGGAGTCACGTGCCTCGGGCCAAGTTCTTCAAGCTTTCAACGCTACCTTCCTCACCCTCATCCCAGAGGAGGAGTGTGTCACTAATCCCAAGCACTTCAGACCAATAGCCTTGTGTAATGTCATCTACAAGATCATAACCAAGGTCATCACAAATCGTCTCAAGCCAATTCTGCCTTTTGTCATCTCTAAGGAACAAGCTGGTTATGTAGAGGGCAGGCAAATCATGGACAGTGTCATCCTGGCACATGAGGTCATCAGCTCACTCAAAACAGGGAAAATCCCAGGTATGCTCATCAAACTAGATCTTTCAAAAGCCTTTGACAAAGCTAGTTGGCGTTACCTCAAGGCCACCCTCCTTGCCTTCGGTTTTGATCAAACTTGGGTCAGCTGGATCATGAACCTCACTTCTATGGATTTCTTCTCGATTTTAGTCAATGGGGTTCCCTCCCGGCCTTTCTCAGCCTCCAGGGGCATCCGGCAGGGTGACCCACTTTCACCCTTCCTCTTTGTCCTAATGGCGAAGGGCCTGGGTCGCTACATAAAGTCAGCAGTCCAGGAAGGTAGTCTCAAAGGCCTTCCCCTGCACAATATCAGACCAGCTCCCTCCCACAGTCAATTCGTGGATGACACTCTCCTCATGAACTCCCCCACTGCACGAGAGGCACAAAAGCTCAATTCCATCCTGTCTGATTTCACTGAAGCCTCGGGCATGACTTTGAATCCTGAAAAATCCAAGCTCTTCTTTTTTAACACTCCCTACATGGTCCAACTACATATTTCTAGAATTCTAGGCATCCCTAGGAGCTCCCTTCCATCCAAGTACCTGGGTATTCCCCTAACGGGAGTGCCCGCTAAGTCCATCTCTTGGACAACATCCTCCTTTCGATCTCAAATCGCCTGGCCAGCTGGACCTTCAGACCCTTAAACATAGCAGCCAGATTGGTTTTGTTAAAGTCGGTCCTTCAGGCCCTTCCCATCTACCTTTTCACAACTCTAGCCGTACCCAAACAAATCATCAGAGCTATCAGAAATATACAGAGGAATTTTCTCTGCCAAGGCCTGCAACCAAACAAGAAATGGGCGTTGGTAAGCTGGGATAAGGTCTGCGCTCCCAAAAGCTTGGGAGGCCTTGGGCTTCGCGACCCTGGCAAGCTGAATCAGATAATGGGAGCCAAGATCTGGTGGCGATGGCTGAAAACGCTAGGCGCTCTATGGGCACGAATTTGGAAGCACAAATACGCCCCCACAATGTAGTCTGATCAACTGATCCGACACAACACCAGAATACAGGGCTCGAACAATTGGAACACTGCCTGGCAAAACAAAGACTTGGTGTAGAAGCACGCTTTCTGGGAAATACGCAATGGTAGCAGCGCAGAGTTTTGGCAGGACTCCTGGCAACAACTTAAACCTCTAACCAATCTCATCGAGCTCACACCTCTACGGCAAGTCCTCAATCAAACACCGTCACTAAAGGTCAAAGATCTCTAGAAACCCTGGGCAGCGAGTCAGACTTGGAGGCAATGGAAGACCTCCCATCTAGAGCTAGGAGCTCCTCCCGATGCTGACCTCTCGGCCTGGCAAAACGAAGCAGCACGTCAGAAAATCCCCATCAAGGAGGGTCCTGACATCCTTCGATGGGGACACTCGGCCTCAGGCAATTTCTCGGTAAAAGAAGCCTACTACATCCAAGGAAATTATCACACTCAGGAAAAGGACACCATCTGGGATAAAGTATGGGACAAGACCCTCTGGCCGAAGGTCTCCACCTTCCTCTGGCTTATCATTCACAATCGCATCTTGACTTGGGATAATCTTCGGAAAAGGGGCTTTATCGGTCCCTCCATCTGTGCTTTATGTCAATGCCAAGAAGAAACCAAAGAGCACCTCTTCAATGGCTGTCACTACAGCCAAATGGTCTGGGATCAGGGGGCCCAAATCATGCGCAGGTCCAACCAAAATAGAGGCAGCGTCCGGGACACCATAGCACACTGGGGCACTATCGCCTTTAACAATCCCATCCTGAACCACATCTGGATACTTCTCCCATGTCTCATCCTCTGGCAGCTATGGAAGGAGAGAAACAAACACATCTTTCACTCCAAGGACTCCCCTCCGGAGCTCACTTGGCACAGAGTGGTCACTCACATCAAGGAAACAATCCGAAGCAGGAGCTGGCGGGAGCCAGATCGGGTCTGCCACAATGAAGAGATAAACATCCTCCAAAGTTGGCAGCTCAATTTGAATGATCTGGTCACAACACACGCTCCCAAGACTCACACTCCCAGCCCCAGCACCTGGACCCCCCCCCCAACGGATATGTCAAAATTAACTTTGATGGTGCCTCAAAGGGAAACCCAGGACCTGTGGGCTATGGGGCGGTGATCAGAAACTCCAAGGGGAAAATCCTAGCCATGATAGCAGGACACCTGGGGGAAACCACAAACAATGTTGCGGAGCTAACAGGTCTGGTACAAGGCCTTCAAGCGGCCATATCCTTACCCAGCCACAAAGTAATCCTGGAAGGGGACTCCCAAGTCATCCTCCAGCTGATCACCAAGATCTTGCACGGGGGCAATCCGCAAACGATATCACCTAGCTGGCGGCTGGCTAGTCTGCTTGAGGACTTCAACAACCTTCGTTGTCGCAGCCTAAGCATCATTCCTTCCCATGTCAAGAGGAAAGCCAATGGAGTGGCTGATTATCTAACAAACGAAGGAGTTCAAAGGGAATTGGAACACATAATCTGGGATGCCCAATCCCCTGCAGCTTCCGATATACCACAACACTGTCAACACCTCGCCGACAAGGATTTCCTGCCCCCGGATGGGGTGCCAAGTGAGCAATCTGGGCACGTGGAGGTGCAGCCCGGGCACGTGGAGGCACCATTAGGAAGGCCATTAATGGAGGCCCCTCCTCCCGGCTGTGGGCAGTTAATACTAGCCCCCGCTTCCGTAAACACTGAATGTTGATGGACCTCTTCGCATGTGTACAGGGAACGAAACGCCAGAGTACTAAGCTCTCGCCGTTAATGGTTTTCTCCGTGCTGGGATATGTATTATACAGTCGCAAGGATTATGGTTATGTTCATGGTTTTTATGTGAATTCGCTGCAGTCGGCTCAACACTGCAGAGAAGAGGGCTCCTCCTTTGCGCTCACCATGCCACGAATCAGAGGTCGGCCACGACGAGGTGTAGGCTGGTACGCAGCCGAATCCCGGAGGAAACGCCACCAGAAGTTTGCCCAAGCAATTCGCGTGGCTCGGAGAAAACGCAGAGCCACCGCCACCACAACACTCTCGCCGCCCCGAACATTTGTGGAGGAGGACCTATCCATCACGCTCCCTACTAACTTTTCGAAAAGTCGGATGTTTGTTGTCCCGGACAACTGGGATCCTCCGACGCGCTTCGGGCACTCACCAATTGCTCTCACTTCGGGCAACCTTCCACAACGTTCCATCGCTCCGAGTGAGACTTACGCGGCCTGCTTAGTGGAGGAGGAGACACCGGACTGCACCACTGGAGAACAGGAGCAAGGGACGTTGCCAGACAACAAAACAAGAGGACCAGAGCCGAGCCGAGATGGACTGGAGCCGGAAAGAAACTCGCCACCATCGTCGCCGCTGCTACATCCCGAGCATCTCAAGCTGATCTTTGAAATGCGCAACCTTGTGGATGACCAGGCTTTCCGCGCCATGGGCATCTGCCAGCGATTGGATATGCTATACGCGACCTACTCCAAGGCCACTCCTCGACGCCAGTGCCCCACCTGCGTGCAGAGCTTCGTTCTCCCCGGCAATAGCGACAATCTCGACTGATTAGGTTCTAAGTTTTCATAGTTTTAATGCTATTTCCATTTACTATGCACCAGAGATGTAGCTCTCCTGTTCCTAGTTTAATTTGTTATAGTCTNAACACACAGAACAAAATCCCTGGTTTCTCTCGGGCAGGGTGGCGAAACTCTACGCCTAATTTTGGTCATCACAGTGGACAGGCCAATTGTTCTGGTTTCCTCTGTTGGCAGGACCACTGGCCTATGCATGCCAGTTGTATGTATTTTGTGACAATCTAATACAAAGGTTCTACTTTTTATTTAAAAAAAAAAATATGATTTATTTCATTTCAATAAAATGACGAGGAATGACACCACTGCCCTAAAGCCCTAAAGGCAACGACTTTCTGCTCTACAACTCCTCTTGTTTACTTAACAAATTAACCCAAACCTAAACACACTACATCAAATCATACTACTAATAAATTAGAAAACAATTTTAATGCTCGACTGAATTCTCAAACTCATATTAATATGAAGCATGACAAAGTGAGTTTCCTATTTAAAACCATATAGGGGATTTGGATTTACGTGAACCCTAAATTGTATTGGGCATCAACACACGTTTTGTAATGATTCACAAAATTGTCACAATTACATATCTATTAAATTGCAATAACATATTTAGATATTCTAGCGAAATTACTCATATTCCTCTTTTTCAAGTGGCTACATTTCACTCTTTGCTCA
>ML783779.1:825371-840249 GCA_009831015.1 Picea engelmannii
GCATTTGAATTAATAGAAGGAAGCTTTGATTCAAGCTCATGGTTTGTGTTGTTTTCTCTATGTATTGATGTTATGCTCAGGAATGTTTGCTTTCTTGTATGCATTTGCTTTGTATATGTTGTGCATGTGATTTCATGTTTCAAACTGAAGTCTGAAAGGGAGAGAGAGTGAGGTTCGATTGTTTCTCTATCTAAGCCATGAGATTCCTGCAAGGTGTGCAGTTGAATTCATCCGCAAGGAGTGCGTTGATGAAGGCTCAGTAGTCTAACTCTTGTTCTCATTCACCCAGAAGTGGAAGTGGGTTGTTGAAGCCGTGCAAGGAGTGCGCAGGCTGAACCAGAAGTCTCAGTTGTGAATCTGAGCAAAGGAGATTGAAGACTGCTGCTGCAGGAAGTGCGCATAGTCGGAAGGATTCAACACTTGGGAGGTGTCGAATGCTGAGCGCAAGGAGTGCGCGTAAGTTCCTCTAAAGAATCAGGGTGGATAAGCTTAAGAGGTACAACACCTCTGTGATATCATTGAAAGAGAACACATGAGGGTTGTGTCGAGAAACTGTTGAGCAGGAGTTGCAAGCGCAGGCGTTGGAGAGCAAGTTCTGAGAAAGAGAATTTAGTCTTCTCAAGAAATCCTCAAGGAGGAGGAATCAACGGTCAGGATAAGCAGAGGAAACTGCGAAATCCCGTCAGCCGTTAGATCTTGGGAAAGTTGTGCAGGGTTTAAGCCCGAAGGAGAAGAGGAAGAACCCGAAGGAGACATCGGGATATTGGTGGCATCGGGTTTTCATAAGGCTGAGAATCGAGACCTTGAAAGTCCTGAAATCCCAAGAAAGGATCTCAACCGTAGATCTTGGCAGGACACGTGGCAGGAGATCTGGACGAGTCGACGTTTGGAGCATCGGGTTTTCCAAAGGCAAGAAACTCTTGCATATAGGAATCGCGATCCGAGATTTCCCGATTGGATCAGAGCCGTCCAAACAACAGGGACACGTGGCGAACGATCCCGGAGAATCGAAGTTCGGAATATCAGGGTTTCCGGAGTCGTGAAACTCGAGCATATCAAAATCGCAATTTCTCGACGCGATCAGGGTCGTTAATCTGAAGGACGCGTGTCCAAGGATCTTGAAGAGTTCGGGGTTCGACATTTCGGGATTCTCGGTGACGAGAAATTCACGACAGGAGAAGTCGCGAAATCCCGAAACGCAACGGTCCCACCGCCTAGCTGTCAAGTGGAGGACAGGTGGCATCGCATATCGGAGTTCAGGACTTGGAAGGGTCTGTGGACGAGTGCATTTGAAATCGCGAAGTTCCGAAACGCGATTTCCCGATCACCACTGGAGTGTGGGCCACAGGCGTCAGATTAGAGGGCAGGTGGCATCGGAGATCGGAGAATCGGGAATTGCAAGGGCGTGAATTCCACACATTTCAATTCCGCAAAGTCCGAAACTCCGAGAGGGGAAAGACTGTGGTCATGTGAACCAGCAGGTCACATGCGAAAGAATTATCCGGAGGGAGCTAAGGGGAGCAGAGAGTATCATCGCCATTCGAAAATCAGGGATCTGTGAGGTAAGTGATACACGACCTCACCAGTGCTGATTTCTCGATCGGGAAAATTCCCGATAAGAGCAGAGAAAAAAAAATGTTGAGGAACTTTCATCGGGTTTCGGGGATTTGGGAGACCTGAATCTGGGAGTTCAAGACTCGCGAACACGCGAAGTCCGATTTCTCGATAGGACAAAGGGAGATCGTCAGGGAAGCCCTGTGGGTGTAGAAGAGTCCCGACAGGGGATTTGAAGAAGCAATTTAGCTCTTCGGGCCTAGAGAAAAGAAGGTCCTGGTGGGAGCAGACGTGATGGGTGGTGCGTTTGCGTCAGAGTGGTATCAGAGCTATATCTTGTCTGTATATTTCAGGTAAGAGGAGCAAGGGAGAGAAGAAGCACTCTGATACACGTTAGAGTGGTATCAGAGCGAGAAAATTTCTTTGTTTTCTGTAGCAGAGAGAAGAAGAGAGAATTTCACCATGCCGCCCAGAAGAGAAAGACAGTCACCCGACCCAGAAGACAGGGAGGTGAGAAGAAGAGGGAGACAAGCACTGAATCCAGAAATGGAGAGATAGATACATGATCTCCGAGCGAGATTAGAAGATATGGAAGCAGCGCAGAGACGCACAGCCAGTGCTAGAGATCTGAGTGACTCCGAAGGCGAAGTTGAAGATGAATAACAGGGAGAAGTTGCAGCCGAAGATGTAGCCAATGAGCGATTAATCAAAGCTATCGCCCGGATGAGTTTGAAAACAAAGATGAACATTCCAACTTATGAAGGAAATCTGGATGCAGAAGAGCTTCTAGATTGGATTAGAGCTCTTGACACCTACTTCGATTATGAGGACATCGAAGAGGATAAGAAGGTTAGGCATGCTGTCACAAAATTGAAGGGACACACAACATTATGGTGGGACGAGCTTCAAGCAGATAGACGTTCCAAAGGTAAGAAAAACATTAAAAGCTGGGATCGAATGATTGCGAAGATGAAGACAAAGTTCATCCCAAGAGATTATCAAATCACACTGTTCAGAAGAATGCAGAACCTGAGACAGAAGCTGATGACAGTAAAGGAGTATACTGAAGAATTTTACAAGCTGAATATCAGAGCAGGTCATCGGGAAAGCGATGATGAAAAAGTTGCCAGGTACATGAATGGCTTGAGATACGATATCCAGGATGAGATGAGTATGACAACCATCAGAACGGTGGAGGATGCGTATCAGATGGCGTTGAAAGCTGAGGAAAAGCTGAGCCGTAAGCCAGCACAGCGAGGCCGAGGTAGGAGCCAACCAAAAGGTAAGTCAGTTGCCCAAGAGAGGTTCCAGAAATCCAAGGAAGACTGGAAAAAGTCTCAGACTAGAACAAAAAGAGGTGGAAGTTCTCAGCGAGGCCAGCACGCTAAACAACGAAGGAAACATACAGCACAGGGCGGAGGATACGCTGATAATAACACATTTCCTCGTACCAGAGGTAGAGGAAGAGGCATAGGTGGAGTCATTACATGCTTCACGTGTGGAAAGAATGGACACAAGGCAGTTGAATGTCCAGATAGGAAGAAGGATGGAGGAGAAGCTCACATCGCCGAAGCATAGAGGCGAAATGCTGAGGCAGAAGACGCAGAAGACGGAAGGTCGCTGATGATGCGTAATGTTCTCTTAACACCCGAGAAGGAGGTGGAGGACACAGCTCAAAGAAACAGACTTTTCAGAACCACATGCAAGACCAAAGACAGGAAGTGCAAGGTTATCGTGGATAGCGGAAGCACAGACAATCTCGTTTCAACCGAGATGGTGGAGAAACTAGAGCTGGAGACGACTGATCACCCGAGTCCATACAAAGTTTCATGGCTACAAAAGGGACATCAGGTAAATGTCACCAAACAGTGCTTAGTTGACATCAAGATAGGAGGATATAATGATAGAATTTTATGCGATATTATTCCTATGGATGTATGTCATTTATTGCTAGGCAGACCATGGCAATATGACAGGAGCGTAGTTCATGATGGGAAGATGAATACGTATACTTTGGAGAAGAATGGAAGGACACATATGCTACTTCCAATTAAAGATAAAGAAGTAAAACCAGAACTGAGAAATACTATACTTCTCATGAGTGGGAAGGAACTTCTGGCAGAAGTAAAGAAGAAGGAAGATCCACAATTCTTTGTGGTCAGGAAACCAAAAATTGTTTTGACCAACACAAGAGTGGATGATTTGCCGGAAGAAATTCAGGAACTGCTAGAAGAGTTCGCCGACATTGTGGTAGACGAATTACCTCATTCGTTGCCACTGATGAGGAGTGTGAGTCACCATATAGACCTCATACCAGGAGCCAGTTTGCCGAACAAAGCTGCGTACAGGTTGACGCCGCAGGAGAACGAAGAAGTTAAAAGGTAGGTACAGGAACTATTGGATAAATGACTGATCAGGGAAAGTTTAAGCTCGTGTGTCGTTCCAACGGTACTGAGTCCAAAGAAAGATGGAGGTTGGAGAATGTGCACTGATTCCAGAGCCATTAACAAGATAACCATTAGGTACAGGTTTCCATTGCCACAGATGGATGACTTGATGGACTGTTTAAGTGGAGCCAATTTTTTTTCAAAGGTTGATTTGAAAAGCGGATACCATCAGATTCGCATGAGGGAAGGTGATGAGTGGAAGACAACCTTCAAAACCAACGAAGGGTTGTATGAATGGCTAGTCATGCCATTTGGTTTGACGAATGCACCAAGTACCTTCATGAGGTTGATGAATGAAGTGCTGAAGGAATTCATTGGTAAGTTTGTCATTGTTTATCTGGATGACATATTGATTTTCAGTAAAACGAAAGAAGAACATCTGAAGCATTTAGCTGCAGTAATGAAGAAGCTACAACAAGAGAAGTTGTTGATCAACATGAGGAAATATTCATTTATGAAGACATAACTCATTTACTTGGGATTTGTCATATCAGCAAATGAATTGAAGATGGATCCAAGTAAAGTGGAGGTAATTAAAAATTGACCATCACCGAGAAATATTTTCGAGGTGAGAAGTTTTCATGGACTGGCTAGTTTCTACCGAAAATTCATCAGGAATTTCAGTGGGATTAGCACAGCAATGATGGATACTGTTAAGAAAAGACATAAAATTTTTCATTGGACTGAAGAGGCAGAGAAGAGCTTCAATCTATTGAAATGAAAGATCATAGAACAACCGGTTTTGATGTTGCCAGATTTTACGAAAGTGTTCCAGGTGAAATGTGATGCAAGTGGCTTTGCCATAGGAACGGTCTTGAGCCAGGAGGACAAACCAATTGCATATTTCAGTGAGAAGCTGGATGAGGCAAAAGTGAATTACTCCACATATGAAAAAGAGTTTTATGCTATCATACAGGCGTTGAAGAAATGGAGGCATTACTTGATCCCGAAAGAATTTGTTTTATATAGTGATAATCATGCATTGCAGTTTCTGACTCAACAGGAGAAGTTGAATCAGAAACATGCTAAATGGGTAGAGTATATGCAGAATTTTACATTTGTAATTAAACACATTTCAGGTACTGCTAACAAAGTGGCTGATGCTTTGAGCAGGAAGTGTTTGTTACTGCAGGAGTTCCGAGTCAAGACATTGGGTTTTGAAAATCTTAAGGACATGTATGCAGGTGATGAAGATTTTGCAGAGGCATATGAAGCAGCTGAGAATCCAGTTCTCAGAGACAGAAGCCCATGGATAGATTATATGATCCAGAATGGACTGTTGTTCAGAGGAAATCAACTGTGTATTCCGAAGTGCTCCATGAGGGAGAATCTACTAAAAGAAAAACACAGTGGTGGATTAGCAGGACATTTTGGCCACGACAAGACATTTGCAAAGCTGAGCGAAGCATACTTTTGGCCAGGGATGCGGACAGATGTCAAGAAGTTCGTGGACAGATGCAGGATTTTCCAGCATTCGAAAGGAAGGAAACAGAATGTGGGTTTTTATCAACCATTGCCCATACCTGAGAGGTCGTGGGATGAAATTAGTATGGATTTTGTATTGGGATTGTCGAGGACACAAAGAGGTGCTGATTCAATCTTTGTGATAGTGGACATGTTTTCTAAAATGGCACATTTTATCCCATGCCAGAAGACCAGCGATGTGACCCACATTGCGAATTTGTTTTTCAAAGAGATTGTTCGACTCCATGGATTGCCGAGAAGCATAGTATCAGACAGGGATACAAAATTCATTAGACATTTCTGGAAGACACTCTGGAAGAAGATGGGAACTAACTTGATGTTTAGTTCTGCCTATCATCCTTAGACGGATGGACAAACAGAGGTAGTCAATAGAAGTCTGGGAGACTTATTAAGAAGCTTGGTGACAGAGCACCACAACAGTTGGGACAATGTGTTGCCACAGGCAGAGTTTGCTTACAATGATTCAGTGAACAAGAACACATGCAAAAGTCCATTTGAGATTGTATATGGTAGGCATCCAAGAGGAGTATCTGAACTGAGGGATTCAGAGCAGATAATGACTAAGAGCGCAAACGCTGAAGAATTCGCAGAGGCGATGAAAGAACTTCACACCAGGGTGAAGGAGCGATTGCAGGAATCAAACCGAGAATATAAACGTAGAGCAGATCAGCATTGGAGACAACTTCAGTTCGAAGTTGGTGATCTAGTTCTGGCACATCTGAGGAAGGAAAGGTTCCCAAGGGGAACATACAACAAGCTGAAAATGAAGAAAATTGGGCCATGCAGAGTCCTGAAGAAGTTGGGAGAAAACGCTTATGAAATTGAGTTGCCGGATGGCATCGAAATATCTCCGACATTCAATGTCTCAGACTTATATCCCTATAAGGCTGAGGAAGCAGGAGCTGGAAGTGATGAACAACCAGAGGTCCAGTGGCAGAAGCAGATTCCGATTGCAGAGAAGCCATAGATGGAGCATATACTTGATAAGAGGGTAAGCAAAAAGACCAGACGAAAGCAATACTTCGAGTATCTAGTCAAATGGAAGAACCATCTAGTGGAAGATGCCAGCTGGGACACTGAAGCAGTGATTCAAAAGCATGGACAGACCGTGCAGGAGCTCATGGACAGGAGCCCATGAAAGTTTTCAAGCCGAGGAGTATGATGCAGGAGCATCGCCAACTCATCAAGCGAGCCAACACATCAAGCGGACATCAGCTGGATAAACAAACCCAAATTTTTGAAGTGCTTTGGGACTGTAGTGCTAGTCTTCAATGAACCATTTATGATGGCACATTTGTATATTGTATTGGACCTTGAGCCTTAAGCTCTCGTCCTTTGGTAGATAGTCGACATTTAATAGATTTAATGCTGGTAGATAGGATGTTTAAGTCTAGATTTGATAGTTAGAGTCTGAGAGGGAAAACAGATATAGACACCCTCATTGTGCATTGTAATATTATCAACCCAGGAGAAGAGAAGAGCAAGCAGAGAATATTGTATGAAGAACACCCATGTACATGCATTTGAATTAATAGAAGGAAGCTTTGATTCAAGCTCATGGTTTGTGTTGTTTTCTCTATGTATTGATGTTATGCTCAGGAATGTTTGCTTTCTTGTATGCATTTGCTTTGTATATGTTGTGCATGTGATTTCATGTTTCAAACTGAAGTCTGAAAGGGAGAGAGAGTGAGGTTCGATTGTTTCTCTATCTAAGCCATGAGATTCCTGCAAGGTGTGCAGTTGAATTCATCCGCAAGGAGTGCGTTGATGAAGGCTCAGTAGTCTAACTCTTGTTCTCATTCACCCAGAAGTGGAAGTGGGTTGTTGAAGCCGTGCAAGGAGTGCGCAGGCTGAACCAGAAGTCTCAGTTGTGAATCTGAGCAAAGGAGATTGAAGACTGCTGCTGCAGGAAGTGCGCATAGTCGGAAGGATTCAACACTTGGGAGGTGTCGAATGCTGAGCGCAAGGAGTGCGCGTAAGTTCCTCTAAAGAATCAGGGTGGATAAGCTTAAGAGGTACAACACCTC
Organism: Picea engelmannii; assembly: GCA_009831015.1. Classification (NCBI taxonomy): domain Eukaryota; kingdom Viridiplantae; phylum Streptophyta; class Pinopsida; order Pinales; family Pinaceae; genus Picea; species Picea engelmannii. The sequence continues at coordinate 832,885 of ML783779.1, forward strand.
TGTGATATCATTGAAAGAGAACACATGAGGGTTGTGTCGAGAAACTGTTGAGCAGGAGTTGCAAGCGCAGGCGTTGGAGAGCAAGTTCTGAGAAAGAACATTTAGTCTTCTCAAGTCCTCCTCAAGGAGGAGGAATCAACGGTCAAGATAAGCAGAGGAAACTGCGAAATCCCGTCAGTCGTTAGATCTCGAGAAAGTTGCACAGGGTTTAAGCCCGAAGGAGAAGAGGAAGAACCCGAAGGAGACATCGGGATATTGGTGGCATTGGGTTTTCATAAGCTGAGAATCGAGACCTTGAAAGTCCCAAAATCTCGAGAAAAGATCTCAACTGTAGATCTTGGCAAGACACGTGGCAGGAGATCTGGACGAGTCGGCGTTTGGAGCATCGAGTTTTCCAAAGGCAAGAAACTCTTGCATATAGGAATCGCGATCCGCGATTTCCCGATTGGATTAGAGCCGTCCAAACAACAGGGACATGTGGCGAACGATCCCGGAGAATCGGAGTTCGGGATATCGGGGTTTCCGGAGTCGTGAAACTCGAGCATATCGAAATCGCGATCCGCGATTTTCCGATGCGATCAAGGCCGTTAATCTGAAGGACGCGTGTCCAAGGATCTTGAAGAGTTCGGGGTTCGGCATTTCGGGATTCTCGGTGACGAGAAATTCACGACAGGAGAAGTCGCGAAATCCTGAAACGCGACGGTCCCACCGCCTAGCTGTCAAGTGGAGGATAGGTGGCATCGCATATCGGAGTTCGGGACTTGGAAGGGTCCGTGGACGAGTGCATTTGAAATCGCGAAGTTCCGAAACGCGATTTCCCGATCACCAATGGAGTGTGGGCCACAGGCGTCAGAGTAGAGAACAGGTGGCATCGGAGATCGGAGAATCGGGAATTCCAAGGGCGTGAATTCCACACATTTCAATTCCGCGAAGTCCGAAACTTCGAGAGGGGAAAGACTGTGGTCATGTGAACCAGCAGGTCACATGCGAAAGAATTAGCCGGAGGGAGCTAAGGGGAGCAGAGAGTATCATCGCCGATCGAAAATCGGGGATCTGTGAGGTAAGTGATACAGGACCTCACCAGTGCCGATTTCCCGATCAGGAAAATTCCCGATAAGAGCAGAGGAAAAAAAACGTTGAGGAACTTTCATCGGGTTTCGGGGATTTGAGAGGCCTGAATCTGGGAGTTCAAGACTCGCGAACACGCGAAGTCCGATTTCCCGATAGGACAAAGGGAGATCGTTAGGGAAGCCCTGTGGGTGTAGAAGAGTTCCGACATGGGATTTGAAGAAGCAATTTAGCTCTTCGGGCCTAGAGAAAAGAAGGTCCTGGTGGGAGTAGACGTGCTGGGTGGTGCGTTTGCGTCATTTTTTCCATAGCAAAGTAGAACCACTGGGAATGGTAAATTAGAGAGCATAACAGAGGGGTTTAATTTTCTATAGCAGCCTAACCAGCCACAAGTCCCAGGTAACTTCATAAAGAGTGCCTTCTCCTTTGTACTTGTATTATTTCCATACCAGAGAAAAGAGAGCAGAGCAACCTCACCTTCTAGCCGAGTTTTCTCTGGTAAAGGTTTCCTAGAGAAAATATTTGTATTATTTTGTGGATGGTGTGCATTTATATTTTACTATTATCTATTTCCATATTTTATCTATTTCACGCATAAACAAAAAACAAATACCTAAAAATAAAAAAATTTATTTATCAAATCTATTGTGATAAAGTGTTTTAGTGAAATATCCACAACAATTTACATATCAATTTCTCTTTCAAAATAAAAAAATGTTAATCCAATACTAAATAAATCATTATAAATCCTTTAATAAATAGATATCAATTTAATAGCATGAGTATCAACTATAACCTTACGCAAGAGACCCAAAATAGTGACAAACTTATCCAGCATTGCAAAAGGAGGTGTATATAAGGAGGTGTATATAAATGATTGAATCTTGAAATATACGTTCAACCATTTGAATTAAAATTGGTTGAATCTTGAAATTTACCTACAATCATTTGAAATTATAATGTAAATATTAATATTGTTGCATTAATTTTGATGTAAATTTATTTTAATTTTAAATTATTTATTAAACATGATCATAAAATTATAAATAAAAAAAATTAATTTGTTTTAAAAAATGTGATATATATATATTTTTAATTTTATTTAAATTTTTTTTAAAATAAATATGAATATATTTTATTATTATTATTTTTAATATTATAAATATTAAATTCAAAAATAAATTGTTAATTTATTCTATTAATATATATATATATATATATATATTTTAATTTTATTTATTCATTTATATAAATATAATAAATTTAAATGAATTTGTGTTAATTTATTTTATTAATATATTATTTTTTAAATCATTTTTTAATTAGTATTTAAAACATTTTTAAAAATAGATGTAAGTTTATTATTATTATTTTTAAACATTTTAGATAGATATCAATTTTTTTCTAACATGATTTTTTATATTAGATTTTAGAGGTTTTTTTAAATGTAATAATTTATATTTTAAAATATTAATCGTAGATTGATTTGAATGGTTGAGAAAAATAATTGTTATTCTCCTCACTTAGATTTAATTCCCATAAATAATATGTTAAACTCTTAACTTTAACTCTACTTAACACAAAAAACTATTTATTAATTGTAATTGTAACTTTGTAAACCACACCACCCACTTACAAATTCTTACAACAAAAAATTCAAAATATCATTTATTATAATTTTTTGAAAACATATATATATATATATATATATATATATATATATATATATAACATGTGTTATATGTATTAGATATAACACATGTGTTATGTGTAATACAGATAACATATGTGTTATATGTATATATACATAATATGTGTTATATATATATACACATAACATGTGTTAACTGTATATACACATAACACATGTGTTATATGTATTAAATATAATACATGTGTTATGTGTAATACATATAATACAAACTTGATTAAAAAAATATTCAAAATACTAAAAATATTTTAATAATATTTTAATAATTTATTTACAAAATTTTGTTATGAAAAAAATTAATTAGGATAGAATTTTAATTTTAATTACGAAAAAATTTCAAGTAACTGTAAAAATAATATTTTTTTTAATTTCACTTATAAATTATTTATTTATTTCAATTATTAAAATAAATATTTAAAAATCTTCTATTAAAATATTTTAGAAAACCGAGACCGATTTGAGTGACAGTTCTTTCACTACTAGATTTTGTTGACCATAGTTTTTTTAGTTCTTTCACTTCTAGATTTTGTTGACCATAGTTTTTTTCCTACTGGAAATCCAGACTATAGGTTTTTTTTCTACTGGGAATCTATCCCGATACTTCCCCACATAGTAAATGATATGGGAGTGGAAAATAACAGTCTAAAACACTCGTAGCCAGGCTTGAACTTGTAACCTCACCCCAAACAAAGAAAGTGTGCACACATCTTGCCATGCAAGTTATCCCTCGGGACTTGTTGTTGACCATAGCTTGAGAGGTCGGCACCAACGAACCCAACTAACCCGAATCCATTCTTCGCTGGATTTTCAAAAAATGGAAGGGCGATGAACTTGCAAAAAGAAAAACAGAGTATTCCAGATGCGTTTTGGGCCATACATTTGCAAAAAGGAAAAAACTATTCCCTATGTTTTTTGGGGTCGAGAAATCTGTGATACTTTAAGTCCCTCTGAAGTCTCTCAGGTCACGTGTCGAGCGTAGGGCGAAAATAATCTTCATCGTTCAGTCCTGGGTTCGAATCACATTTACTCTGTCTAACAGGAACGGTGGAATTAAAATTTGATCGGGAAAATCAATGCATTCAATGATGCAGGCTACCTTTCCCGACTGGCAGGAAGAGCCAGGAAATGGCAGGGACGAGAACGACTGGGTGGTGCTGCGGGTCGGAGGTCAAGTGTTTGAAACCTCGCGGCAGACGCTCTGTGCGGACCGGAAATCCATGCTCGCCGCCCTGGTGCTCCGCCACCTGGGGAAGGATGATAAGAATAACAAGAATTCCGTCATCAGAATCGACAGGGACGGCCAGAGGTTCGCGCACGTCTTGAATTATCTCCGCAGCGGCACCGTGTGGCTGCAGGACGTCGGCCTCCTGCGAGAGCTCCAGGAGGAGGCCGAGTTCTTCTGCCTCGCCGGCCTCAGCGCTCTCTGCGAGGAGGAAATTCAGCGGATCGAGGAAGCAGAAGAGGCGATGTGGAGGAAAAATATCGAAATTTTGAAGGAGGAGGTCAAGAAGTGCCTCGGCGAGGCGATTCTCGAGAAATTCGGCGGAGGTGGGGAGGTTTTCTCGGTGCTCAGAGCGCCGCCGCGGCTGGGGCGGCTGGGCTTGAGGTGTGGCGGCGAGCAACAGCCGGAGTTCAGGCTCGACGCGGATTTTTAAAGGAGGCTCAAATTTGCGGCCTGTGTGATTCGAACCCTGTCGGCTGAGACGACGGCCAAAGGTTACGGTCTCAGTTCCAACCCTGGGGAGATTTGTGATTTTATCAAATTTTATCATTTTAATCTTTGATTGCAAATGAAAGAATGAAAATTTGTCGCGGTGAAGACCGGCTTTCTGTACAGAAGTGTTTAGAATTTCGTTGCTGTAAGAAAATTGTAATCTTTTTTCGTGGATTTTTTTGTACATTTATCCTTCGCTGGCCGTTTGTATCCTACGTTTGCCTGTAAATAAGTCCGGCTTGCGGAATATTACCGACTGCAGGCGCCTAGGTTCATCAAAAATAAAATTCATAGATCTTATTGGACACTAAACTTCTGTTTCTGTATGCTTTATATATTTTTTCTATGATTTGAATTTTATGCAGCTTAATATTTGAAAGTTTGCCTCTGTAATTACAGGCTTTGTATGCGAAGGTGTTCAGAATTCAGTTTCTTTAAAAAAATTGTAATCTTTTAGCTTTTTTGTACCTTATATTTGATGTCTGTTTGTATGCATGTGAATAGATCCGGCCTGTAGAATGGTACAGGCTGCAGGCAGTTATGTTCGTGAGAATAAATTTCATCAGATTTTATTGGACACTAGACTTTTTATTGTTTCTGGATGCTTTAATTCTATTCCTTATTACATGAAAATTCGCTGCTGTAATTACCTGCTTTGCATACAAAGATCTTCAGAAAATAATTACTGTAAGAAAATTGTAAATTTTATTATAAAATCTTTTAGTCATTTACTATTTCCAGGCCGTTTGTCACCTACGTTTGCTTGTGTTTAGATCCGTCCTGTGGAAAATTCGCTGCTCTGTAGTTTGTAGATTTTATTGGACACTAATCTTTTCTTAAGGTGCTGGTTTCTTTAGAAAGCATTGAACGGTTCTGATTTTAGCCCTGCAGTGTGGAAGTAAATCTGTGTCTTAAGTTCAATATGCTGCATACGAATATTTGTAGATCCGGTATCTAATTTTCAGTCCCACTGATTATAGTATGGTTACATTTACATCATTTTTCAGAATTCACAATGCTTTCTTCCTCACAAACATTGCCAAAAGAGTTCTTTTCCTGAAGTCCATCTTCTTTATCTCCATTTATTATGGATTTCCTGACTATTTTAAGAAAAAACTTTTAGTACTCTCTCCTGGTTGAATTTCTATGAGCTACACAGACTAGTAGCACTCTCCGATTGTTTAAATTCTATTAGCTATACAGAATATTAGCACTCCCCGATTTTGAAATTCTTTGAGCTACACAGATTATAAGCCCTCTCCAACATAAATTCTACGATCTAATGCTCTATGAATTTTGAAATTCAATGACCTACCTGATTTTTGAAATTCTATGAGCTACAGTGGATATTATCATATTGGCACTAGCCGTTTTCAAAAGTTTTTGAGCTACACATTCTTAGCATTCTCTGTCTGTCTGAAAATTCTATGAGCTACATGAATTGTAAGCAGTCTCTCCGATCTGCAAGTCTATGAGGTATATTTTTAGCATTCCATATGAGTTGAAATCCTATGCACCATGTTACAACTTAAAAATAGCAGTAAATTTCGAAAAAGGAAGAGCTGTATGCTATATAGCTTTCTCAGTTTCTTATGAAATATCTGTGGTGCTCTCCCATCTTAATTTAGAAGTGAATCAATTATGCACTCTGTTCACCCTATTGGCTACCATCTATTCTGCAATGCAATATTTGATAAGGTGTACCTACCTCATACAGATAAGAATTCTGTTTAAGATGCCTTTATGATGTCAGTTGCTCACAAGGGATCTCAGGTGCAAAATGTGCCAAAGCCAAAGGCTTGCAACTTATTCCAAAGTTAAAATTTTATTGATGGCAAAAATTACAACTAAAATAAATTTAGAGGCCTTGACTTCTACTTTGATGCTAACTTTCAAATTCTGGATTTAAGGGTTGTCACAGGCAACATGTTACGTTGTTCAGTCAAAACTATCTTTGTACTTGTGCTTTTTTTATTCATGGATTTAATAAATTCATGGAAACAAGCTTTTCAATCATGTGGATGCTTGGCATTTCCGCCACAATTACACCTCTGATAGCTCTAGATTTAGAATAGCCAAATGTAGTGTTCCAAAGACATCCTTGTAGCATCAATTTGTTCCATCCGTGCACCATCAACGTGTTCTTCAAATGATCCACTGTCATACCTTGCATGGGCTATGTTGCAAAAGTAGTTTAGTATTGGTTGCAGTCACTTAACCCATAGTACATTGTGCTTCAAATGATCCAGTGTTGCAGCTTGCCTGACCTATGTTCCAAATTATATTTTAATATTGGTTGCAGTTACAATCCATCGTATGTTGTGCTTTTGTTTGTTATGCACAATCTCAAAAGATGGATCCCTAGAAATTTGCCCCATTTGTGTTTGTGAGATATTGAAAGGATTATTACTGTACTGTTACTAGGACAAATGATCATAACATGGCTGATCTATTTTGTCTACAGTCATGAAGAAAGATGAAGAAAATTAGTCTGAGACAACAATGAAATGGGTAACAAGCTGATCGATTTACATATATTAGCTTTTGACATAACTGGACTTCCATTCATTATGCCTCGATGTGGTGGTCTCTAGAAAAAGGGTGAAACCTGAAAAGGTTCTCTGTTATCCTCTGGCTGTTCTTGTACTCCATCTGCTTTGATGGAAAACATTATAGACTACCTTCAAATATTTTGTGCAGCATCAGGTTCCTAGATCAATTGCCCAAGTCTCAATGCTATAGGCAAGCGAGTGGGAAATCTTGGCCTGGCTAAGAGATCAAGGTTCTGGGCTACAGCCTGGCCATGTTTTCAAATTTTTTAGGCGATTCCTTTTGCTTTCCAAGTCTCTTGAAACAATCAAGTTGGGTGACA
>ML783779.1:848250-864452 GCA_009831015.1 Picea engelmannii
GAGAAACAATTGAAATATCTTTCGCATGGGGACTCTATATCTCATTTAACAATCAAGCATAAGCTTATGCTCTATTGTAAGAAATGAGAATAATGAATGACTATGGTATTTAGCCATTGATTGTGGTGGGGGACTTGAAAATCATAAGTTATATTATCTTAAACTTTGGTCTAGTTGAAAACTCTTTAGCATCTATATAGCCAAAGCTAAAGAAGAGGCTGAATATTTCACCAAAATCTCATTCCACCTTGTCTTGCAGGAAAACAATTATGAAGTTGACCAATGTGCTAATATGGCCTCAACTTTTAAAGTGGGGGTTCTTAATGCTAATGGCATAATTAATCAACATCCAATTCCATAATCATGAGTTCAAAGATACCTAGTAGTCATTTAATCATTCACATGGCTCGTAGCATCGGATTTCAAACTCAGTGTTGGGAAGTTATGTGATGAGACATTTGTTCCTCCATCACATGCTTGGAGTTATGCTTACGCACACATTTAAATCCTTGTTTGGTGATTTCCACAATTTTCCACAATTGAGGTGGGACTATGGAATCTTTCTGTACGTGGGTTGGTAAGTTTTCATGTCTGCATGGTAGAGGTTGAGTTTGTTTGACTACTTTTGGGTCTGTTTGGTCTACAGGGGAACATCCCTCTTCGAGACATCTATGTAGGGGGGCTCTTAAATTCTCAGGTTGTTTCTAACCCAGATTTCAGAGGTTTGACCAAATATGTTCTTGTTAGTTTGCAATCGTTGGTCTTCATTTTGCATTCTAGAAATCTCCCTTTATCATTATGGAGGACTAGAATTTCAAGGTTAACCTAGGACTTGAACGTGTGGAAAAGGAATTGGGAATTAGGTAGTTCTAGGAATCTGGATTTGGTTGGGAATTTTTGTCTAGGCATAGCCTTGATGGACTATAGAGAGATTCATAAAATTAGAAGAGTCCTCATAAGCCATGAGGATCTAATCCAATGTAACAAGACTTCTATATTCTCCGTCACTTCAAAAGTCCATGAGAATGACCATCAATCCAATTCTCAAATTGTAGTGATCATGGGCATTGTTGTTGAATAGAAGCAATAGATTGTTTTCCTTGAAGCATAATGCAATATTCTCATAAATATGGTAATAAACTTGAGCAAGGGAGACCAACAGGGCATTTAATCAAAGATTGTAGGTTAACTCAAATCAAGGGGAGTTAAAGGAAGATGAAATTGTGCACTAGGTTGTTAATGACATAGAAATGGTAAAGTAGGACTATGCCCCTTTGAATGCCAACCCAAAAGAAATTTCTAGTTGTCGTGCCTTTTGTTAAGTATAATTTTTTTCAAGGTCATTATAATTTTAGGCTTATATTATCAAATATAGAATGTTAAGAAATATTGGGAAATTTTGTATAAGGATATAGACAGTGTCTGCTATGGGAACGTAGTTGGTAAGGATTTTCATCTAAGAATTTCAAACCATATCCATGATGTAATCTCCCTGCAAGAATCTCTACAGATTTAAACTAACATAAATTTCTCTAATTCTGGTTTAAAAAAAGGAGTATTTGAAATGTAAAGGTGTATTGGAAGAGGGTTTATCAAAAATATTTTAGAAGGTGTTATTTATTATCTTGTGAAATTAGGGATATTTTAATATTTTATGAGCTCACATGTTATGTTAGGTGATGATAAGTCATCAATTTATATATAAGAAGTGATGACAAGTCATTGGAATTGGCAATTTTTTGATCATTTAAGATGGATCTATGTTGGTTATTGACTCACTCAACTCATTAGAACTTAGAATTTAAAATTTATGCATATCTGGATATGTAAAAATACGGTTTTGAGGGGTGATGGGAGTTAGGGTTTATGTAGTTGGGGGATAGGACTTACTTTTTTTTATTTTTTTATTTTTCGTTTGAGAGGTTTCCATGGATTGATATGAATAGATCTTGGACTATTTTGAATATCCTTGAGTGGAAATCCAATTCATTATTTCACCCATTTGGCTAAGAGTGGTAGATTATTAGATGTTGAGGGTGATTTTTTAGGTCCAAAGCCCTTGGTTGAGAAGGATTTCCCTAAGGAAAATGGTGGTCCCACTTCTCTTTCTTTTGGTGGGGTTAAGGGTTCTTTCCATATTTCAAACCCACATCATTCTGGTGACTTAGGGAATGTGGTTTTTGGAAGCCACATGTTGGTGGTGTCATTTTTGTTGATGTTTGCAGCTATGTGAGACATTCTCTAGCTTACAAACATGTGAGATGTGGATCATTGCAGCTATGTGAGTCTTTCTCCAACTTACAAACCTGAGAGAAAGCCCCTAAGAAGGGTATGTGGTTCCTACCCGAGACGGAGTTGGAATGTAGAGATGACCTCCTCCATTCAGAGAGTTGAGAAGAACTCCAGATGATTATCCAGTGGGAAAGACGATCTGTTGAGTTAGACGTGCCTGTGGCTGAGCACAAGGTGAGCGTGTGAAATCCCAAAGTGTTGGGTGCATCATCATGTGAACATAAATGAAGATGATGTATTAGCCTCCTCTGAGCAACAGAGTTGACGAGAAACTCCAGATGAATCTCCTGTATGAGACAGTGGGAAAGAAGATCTGTAGAGTGGACGTGCCCGTGGACGAGCATAGGTGAACGTGTGAAGAGCCGGAGATATGGACATCCCTATGGATGTGCCCCTAGTGGATGATCACTAGTGGGTGTATCAAATCCCTTGCAATATTGTTCAAGAGTTAGACATGTCTGTAACCCTAATTGTAATGTAAAGGGTACAGGTCGGCCCCACCTTAATGTGATTAGTAATAAATGTAAAAGATAATTAATCTGGTTAATATTAATTATATTATAAGTTAGTGAGGGCATCCCTGTTGTGCCAATAGACACTTCTGTTGACAGGTTCAGTTTAGTATAAGTAAAGGTAGATTCTCCATTGTGGAATCATATCTTTCATGTGAGTTTGGAAATTTCAGCAAGTACATTTACTTGGGAAAAGTGTGCACCTCTCTTGGGCGCTAATCTTATAGGGTTTGAGCACCCTCTTGTGTGCTAGGTATTTCTCTTGAAGAATAGAGAAAAGGATTTGGCTGGGTTTTCTTCCCTTGTTGAGAAGGGTTTCCTAGGATACTTATTGTGTTCTTGTGCATGGTGCTTCTTCTTGTGATCTTGGTTGCTACAACATTAATGGTTATGGTTAAATGCTAAAAATGGAATTAACTTCATGCTTAACCTTGCTTATTGAAAAATCAACATGGTATCAAAGGATATGTCTTGAAGAACCCATTGCATAAACAACTTTCAACCATCCTCTCTCTCTTTTGCAGAAAACCGTACGACCCTCCTAGGGTTCCTAGAAAATCCATACAACCTGCTCTTCTGAAGGTTTTCAACACTTGTCAGTTAGACATTGGGGATAAAAAGTGCATAGGAGTGTACGACCTCCTTCAACGCACCTCCAACCTTCAGATAGAATTTCCGAGCATTTTGACTTTTTGGCCCTAGGGTTTCGCTAATTTCTACAGAAATTTTAGAATTAGGGTTTCTACAACTCATTGAAGGAGCTTTTCAGCTCACCAGTGTTCTCCTATATTTCAAAGGCTTATTGTTGGCAGTCATAAGTCCAATGAAACCTAAAAGTGCTATCCTAGCCTAGACGTTAGGTTTTTTAGCCCAATTGACAAGGGTTTGTGAAGAATCTAAAATTATGATGAACAAGAACTATGATGGAAGATAAGCTTGATGGATCAAGCAACTTCAAGCTCCTAGATGACAAGACTTCGCAGGAAGGCTTATTGTGGGTAATACAAAAGTGTGACACTGTGACTACCTTCTTCATGAATATGTCAGAGGACAAAGATCAACCAGGTGCCATTGGAGAAATCATATCAACAACCTCATGTATGCATTTGTATATGTATTATTTGTATCATTATCATGAGAAAAATTGCAGGAGGAAGGAACTTTCTTGCTAAATCCATGGATCCAAAAGGATCTCAGTGCATTTAGAAGAACAACACATTGGAAGTGAAGACCCCAGGTTTGATTGTTGTATTTGTCATTCCTCTAACCTATATTTCTAAAGTTTGCTACATTACAAGTAGGTGTTGTAGCTGTGACAACAATCCTTAAATTATTTTGATTCTAGAGATGTACTCATTATTCTCCTTTGGGAGATATTCTTGTTTTTGTTCCTCTTGTTTACTTGTTCTAGACAGGTTAACAACAAAGGAACATGTTTATCCTTCAGAGGGAGTCAAAACTATTTAAAGAAAGAAGAAGAATAGAACTATCATCGAGGAAACCAATGCAACAATGCATGATCAAAATCCTTCTATGATTCCATGGGCAGAAGCATGCATGCCAGAGTAGATGTTCAGAACAAGAGTCTTCACCAGACTTTGAAAAACATAACTCTCGAAGAAGTATTCACCTGAATGAAGACTGAGATTGAACACTTCAAGTTATTTGGGTGCCCAGTGTATTTTTCATGTACCCAAAGAGAAGAAGTCCAAGCTAGATCCTTTAGGAAGAAAGGATACATTGAATCTTCAAAGACATTCCAGATCGACATCCCTGGTCAGAGACAGATTGGGACAAGCAGAGATGTCGTCCATGAAGAAGAGATAGTCTTTCAAACACCCAGAGAATCTCATATGGAGATTGACAGTGAGACAATACCTTCTCCCCCCTTCAGGAGTTCAAAGGGAGAGAAACATTATTCCAGTTGATCTAGTTTCTCCAGTGGGTATGTTCAAAGATATTACAGAAGGGCATAAAATCCCCGCCTAGACTCACTCCGCAAGAGGCAAAGAAACATACAAGCCTCTCAAGGCACATCCCGAGAAGGCAAAAGAGATTTTGGAGCTATCCTTCAGTCATGAGCCACTTCATTGAGGTTGAGCCTCCTTGTCTTAGAAAAGAAACAAGAGAACAAGTATGGAAAAATGCCATAACAAAAGAATACCAGTATATCTTAAATAATGATGTATAAGATATTATTCAGGGACCAGAAGGGAAGTCTGTGGTAACTTCCAAGTGGATCTATAAGATCAATCATGCAGTTGATGGAAGTGTCGATAAATACAAAACGAGATCTATAGCCAGGAGTTTCTCACAAATAGAGGGAGTTGCCTATGATGAGACACTTGATCCAGTAAACCCGACACACTTCCATCCATACTACCATCCATGAGTTGGAAACTATATCAGATAGATAGATTCTTGATGAGTTTGGATTTCATCAAAAGTGTTGGTGATCCAAACCTATATTATTACAGTGTTGGTGACAAGAGCCTGATTTTTATGACTTATTTAGAAGGTCTTGTTGTTGGATACAAGTAATCCTTGACTTCTGAATTCAAGATGAAGAATCTGAGTATGATGCACTACTTCTTGGGACAAGAAGTATGACAGAGGATCGATGAGATTTTCCTGAGTCAAGGAAAATATACAGTGAAAATATTAAAGAAGTTCGGTATGACAAGAATGCAAAATCCACCGTGATGGATTTAAAGTAAAAAATTGATGATGATTCAGACAAGAATGATCCACAACTGATTGGATCATTGATGTATCTGGTTAACACCAGACATGATTCATGCCATGTAGTAAGTTTACTTAGTCACTTCATGAGTCAACCGAGACAGATTCACTAGACAACAAAAACACATGTATTGAGATATATACAAGGCATAATTGGATATGGCCTGAGATATGCCTCTAGTGTGAACTTGAGTTTGCAGAACATGCCCATTCAGATTGAGCATAAAATACAGTGGACTGGAAAAGCACATCTACTTGATGTTCTACCATGAAGTTTTCCATGGTTTCCTAATGCATTAGGAAACAAAACTCTGTGACCTTGAGTACTAGAGAGACAGAGTATATAGCAGTGAGTGTGCAAAGCAATGTGGCTTCACAAGCTTTTGAAAGATTTACTTAACCATTGGATGGATCCTATGATGATAACCAAGAGTCGTGAATAAAGCTCCTTGAGAACCTAGTGTTTCCTGATGGATCGAAACACGATGAGACAAAATATTCTTATATCAGAGATATGATGTAGAGGAAAATCGTACACATGCAGTACCTTCCTACACATGAGTAGATTGCAGACATCTTCACCAAACTAACTTGGTGAAGAATGCCTTCCTAGTTGAGAGGGAGTATTGATGATTCTAGCCAAGAAAAAATACAGAATACATCCATGTGAGACTTGGCATGATGAAGAATGCCTCTCTAGATGACAGGGAGTGTTGATGATTGCATTTATGTGAGACATTATCCAGCTTACAAACTGTGAGATGTGGATCATTGCAGCTATGTGAGTCTTTCTCCAGCTTACAAACCTAAGAGAAAACCCCTAAGAAGGGTACGTGGTTCCTACCTGAGGCAGAGCTGGAACATAGAGATTGTTGGCACAAGGGCAGACCCACGGTTCAACGCTTCAACAATGCACCAACAAAACCCTAACTATCGGCCCTTTCGACAACACCTGCGAAGCAGATGAAGTCTCACCCGAGGTAGAGGCAGGGGGGTTGCAGGACTCAAGTGTCTACAACCTAGCTGGGACACAGATCTGTGATCACAATACTGAACATAGCACTTAACAATTAACATTCATTAGTCTTTAACCCTTATTCACATCGCAGGTTAAAACCCTAATTATAGAACAACACAGTATTAACAGATCAAACACTCTAAGCACTTAGCATAACCTCAAATCTAACATTCATTCACATAATAAGCACTAAGCATTCATAGATCTATCTACCATACATCAAGAATAGTGCACTAAGAAAATATAAACATAAGCAACATGAACAACATAGCACAAAGCACATCGACACAGGATATATATGGTTCACCCTAGTGTGGGGCTACGTCCACCAACTCTTATTCTCTTCTTATTAGCTTCTTCCAATCTACTTACATGCACCAAGCCATAGATCCAACTCCGCAAGGACAGGAGATCTGCGCGCACCTCGTTGGATCCTCCTTCCCCGATTTTTGCACATCATAGAGCCTTTACACAATCTGTGCACAAAGCACTTTCACTTAGCTCTACAAGCCTTAACACATCTTCTTGCACATAGCTAACATTAGCACTAAGCCATCGACTTACTAGGTCTCACCCCTCACTTACATCACTTGGCTACTTATTTATACATTACAAAAGGGGCCTAAACATGGGCAAACTCATCAGCCAATATTCTATACTCATTACATAAACCCTAAAACCCAAAAATCCCACAAAAAGGGCAAGATCCCAGATCTCCACTTCGACTAGGCGCTCCGTCTTCGACTAGCCTGTCGAAGTCCCAAAAATGGTCAAACACAACTAAGGTTCTCCAAAAACTTAGTCAAGGGCCAACATGCCCCCAACACTCACCTGTGACTCATCCCGAGTCACTTTGATCTGGGAAACTTTGCTTCGAAGGACCAGAGCCTCCTGCTCAGTGAACTCCTGAATGAATTGCTCGGTGACAGGCCCTTCAAGGCATTGTTCTACTATGGTGACCACCTATTCTAGCTGTGCACCTTGTCCCTCGATCTCTTCAAAAAGTGTGCAGGCTTCGTCCTACACCAGCTGGAGTCTCTGGGTCACCTCCACAACTCAGCTCTGGATGGCGGTGACCCGCTATTGAACTGCGCGTTGCTCCTGCGACCTTTTCATCTTCTCTACCGCTGAAAGCAACTTCAACTGTACTTGCACTGTCGATGTCTGTTGCTTCACCTCTTGGAGCTGTGCCTCCAATATCCTCAACTTTGGGTCTTCTGCAAGGCGCTCATAGGTCTGCGCACTTCGATTACTGAGTTGCTTACATTCTGAAGTCAATGCCTTGAGTCTTTCGACTACTTTCCTCGCCGTTTGTTCTCTCTAATCCCGCACTTCCTAGGGAGTGCTCGACACTGCTTGCAGTTCCAACTCTGCTACTCTTGCTTGAAGCTACTGAATGGCTTCAACGAGCTTCCCCACTTGGCTCTCATCTGTTTCTTCTTCCATCTGGGCTAAGACTGGCACAGAGCGAATTGCTCTATTCACTGCCTCTTTAACTCTAATTTGCTCCGCAAGCAGCTGATCTTTCTCTTTCTGGATTTGTTCTCTGTCCACTTTGAACTTCACCCAGAGGTCATCTTTCTCTTGTTGCGCAACTTGAAGTTGCTCTAAGGCTTCCTCCTGTGCTTGCTTCAAGGCCCCTGTGGCCTTCTCCTTTTATTCTTGTACTCGTCGAAGGAAAGCCTCTGTCACATTTTTTAATCAACGTAGTTGGGCAGGCTCATCCCCCAATTTTGTACCTTCTACCGACGATGGCGCAGTAGACACTGTGCGGCTGGAATAGAGAGCTTGATGTACTCCCTTCAACTCTGCCTCAATTATGTCATACATCATTTCCTTCTTTGCTTCATTTTGCTACAAGATATCCTCCGAAGTATCTGCTACAATTGCGATGATGAGGTCAATGTCATCCACCGTGAGTACATTCTGTGACTGAGGCTTATTGGCTCGTGATTTCTTCCGCACTGAGGGTTTCTTTGGAGAACCCTTCCTTTTCTTTGATGTCTCGGCTTCTGTAAGGGGATCCTTCGACGATGTTACTTCGTCCTTTTCCTACCTGTCTTCTTCCCCTTCCTCCTCTTGGTTTACTTCGTCACCTCCTCCTCCTCTAGGTGAATTAGACGTAGTTTCCTTCGATGCATTTTTGATCTCCTGCACTTCTTCCTTCTTCTTCTTCTTGGTGCTGCTTGGTCCATCATACTATTCTCGGGTGACGAAAGGACTTCCGATGATGTTGGGGTCAGAGAGTTATGCATCTCCAACCGGTACAAGGAATTCAACCTACCATTCCTTGGTTATCTCCTCCATGTCTTCCTTGGTCAATTTGTAGTAATACTGTAGCTCCTCCTTGCTTTCATCCCGACGCGCAGTTATGTAGATGAAGTGTCGGTCTGCGTGGGACTTTTCTAGTGGCCTGTAAGTATGCAGGGTGTTCGGAGTCATTCAGGGGAATGACTCAATGGTGTGTGTGAGTTGTAGGTAGTAAGTGTGGAACACTGCATTTGACTGCCACTGCTTCGCCATGTCACTCGAATACCACAAGGTGGTGAACCTCGCGGCCAGTGGTTCTGATGGTTCAAATTCAGGGAATATCTCTCCCTCTGGCATCTCCCAAGAAAAAAATGCGATTAGGATCAACAACCAACTAAAATGTAACTTGTAGCCTTGGTCCTGCACTTCGCGATAGTCCTTCTCCAACTCGTTGATGAGGTAGCTCGCCCAGTTCATCTGCATGCCTTCGACGCACTTCCCTGCGAGGTCGACGACGAACCCCGTGACTTGCGTCGGTCTGTTCTTCCTGATGAGATTTCCTGCTATCAAATGACAAGCTAGGCGCACTTCACCATCTTGGATGGAGGCTACCTTATAGCCTCGCTCCCCCTTCTCCACATCGCCATAGGCCTCCTTTATTCGCTGTGCCAGGGAGCGATCTGCAGCCTTCCCTGGGTAGAATTGGTGAGGGTCTGGTCCCTGCATGCTCAGTCTAGTGATCATGTGGATCAACGTCGGATCCACAATCACACGCCTATCTAACCATAGATAGCCTCCATGGTAGCACGACAAGAGGAGTTTAATGCATGCGTTAACCTCTTGATGCCTTCCGAAGTGAGGGATCTTCATCACATTTAATATTGTCGACCGTGCAATCTCTTTAGTCCATGGCTGGGGAACTATCTTCAGCTTCCTTCCAGTTGTCTTCATCGAGTAGCGATGCAGTGCAAGCGTCACATAATTATTCCTATCTCCTAGGTTGAAGTCACTAATCTTAATATTCGAGATCAGTCCCAACTGCGGTCCAACTACGTGTATCCCCTTCGGGAGGTACGCAGTGATGAGTGTGTACTCAAAATATCTTGGGATATTGTCACGACTAACTGCGCCAGCCAGAGGTGGGATGTAGTCGGGAAAGACCGATGGGATTGGCTTCGGGTTCACCAGGTCGTCGCGGTGCTTTCTTCTTTTCTCAATCACTGTTCAGGATGGCCCAGATCGACGTCCAGTCGATGGGGATGCTTGCAATCCTCTCGTCGATGAGGTCTGTGCTCCTGTGGACATGACCTTCTCATCCATACGGTCTATTAATCTTTATTCTACGGACTTCTCTACTGCGTTGCGTTTGCTCAACATACACGCTCGTGGTCAAATATCTCGGCTAGGAGAACAACCACTCAAGGTAGCAAAATGGGTGGCGAGGTCTCAAAAGCACAACGCGATAGCAATCAATTCTTTGTGGGCTTGAATATCTCAGTTTGCAAAAGTGTCCCGAGCGAGTCTTTCGACGGATTAAATAAGAAACGTCATAAGGGATTCCTCCAATGAGCAGGAATGCCTCAATCAATACGATTCCATCCGTTGTGGCGCGGTCCCAACGATCCAATGGCGATCTTTCTGGCAATAATTGTGTTTCTAGCCGTTCTGGAGTGTCATTCTAACGGTCATGACGCCTCCAATGGTCACATAGCTTCGCCAAGTTGAATCTCCCTTCTGCAATGTTATGCTATTTTGACGAGGTTCAAGTTCTGCCAGCCTTCCTTCTGTGAAGTCCTCTCTGGAGCTTCTTGCAATTTTTCTAACTTTGCCTTCTTCTTACTGAGCTTTCTGACCTTCTTTCCTGTGATCTGAGTCTTTGGATTCCTCTTTCCATTTTTATTCTTATCTTCTCTTAGTATAGTAACTTCACACGACTGAGGGTCTTTCAAAGGGTTCAAGTGGAGTACCTCTTCTCTTACTATTCTCGGGGTAGTTGCACTTCTTTCTTGCATGGGCGGGTTTTTCAAGCCTTCCTGCATTCTTTCAACTTCGACAACTAAGTCTCTGGCCCTCAGTTGCTTCGACTTGTGCTCTTTTTCTTCTATTAGTTGCACTATTCTCCTAGCCATGAAATCCCTTAATTCTTTCTTTTTCTGTTCTGTGGCTTCTTCCTCTTCTTTCCTTCGGATCTGATCTTTCTCAATCCAGATCGTTCCTAGCAAAAGTGAAAAAGGGGTGTTGTTCTCAACAAACTTAATGACCTCAAATTCTTCTTCTATCGATGTTCCATGGGCAATCATAGGTACATGAGTAAGTCTTCCACATAGGGTTATCATATTTCCTTTAAACAATCCTATCCTTCCCAATGAAGGAACCATAGTTGGCTTTCCCAAAATTTCCCAAGTACTCTCTGGCATAATATTCACTTGTATTTCTTCATCCAGTACACAGTCTATGTTGAAATCTCCTATTCTTGTTTCTATGCACTCCTTCTCTTTTAAGATCTCTGGTAAACTGATGTCTCTGTGATCATTCAATGTTTCTTTCATCTGCAATAATATAGTCTCTGATTCTTTATGGTGTTCTAGCATATTCTTAGTCTCTTGAAATTCCTCATGTTTTTCTTGTTTCATGTTCATCTTTTCAACTTTAGCAATCATTCTAGGGAAATCCAAATCCTCATGATCAATGGCTTTACAACACAGACAAATAGGACCTATACCAGGGCATTCCTTAGCAAGATGTCTCGGTCTTCTGCAACTATAACAAAGTGTCAAGCCTCTCTTTCTTTTAAATGATCCCCAACCTTTTCTGTATTGCGCACTGGGATCACAGTTCTTGACCTGCAATTTTTTTTTTCTAGGATCCTGCATCCATTTGTTAGTCCAAAAATTCTTTCTATGCATAGGAATAACATATCTTTCACTATTTCTATGAAATTTACTCAGATCAAACCTTCTTTCTTCTAGCCATGCCCTAGTTTTCAGACTAGGACAAAATCTGTCAAACATACCTAAATCCATACTTTCGAAAAAAAAAATTCCACTTATCTTACCTTTACCAGAGCACAAAGCTTTAAGATCTTACCTCTTTTCTTCAGATTCGGTTCCCTTATTAGCACAAAGCTTCACAAGCCAAGTAGAATACTGCACACTACAACAACATATCTATGCACATAGCTTTTCTCTTTTCTTCAGTTCCCAACAATCACAGTTTCAGGTCCCAACAATGGAACCATTTGTTGGCACAGGGGCAGACCCAAGGTTCAACGCTTAAACAATGCACCAACAAAACCCTAACTACCGACCCTTTCGGAAACATCCGTGAAGCAGATGAAGTCTCACCCGAGGTAGAGGCAAGGGGGGTTGCAGGACTCAAGTGTCTACAACCTAGCTGGGACACAGATATGTGATCACAATACTTAACAGAGCACTTAGCAATTAACATTCATTAGTCTTTAGCCCTTATTCACATCGCAGGTTAAAACCCTAATTACAGAACAACACAGTATTAACAGATCAAACACTCTAAGCACTTAGCATAACCTTAGATCTAACATTCATTCATATAATAAGCACTAAGAATTCATAGATATATCTACCATACATCAAGAATAGTACACTAAGAAAATATAAACATAAGCAACATGAACAACATAACACAAAGCACATCGACACAAGATATATGTGGTTCACCCCAGTGTGGGGCTATGTCCACCAAATCTTCTTCTCTTCTTATTAGCTTCTTCCAATCTTCTTACATGCACCAAGCCACCGATCCAACTCTTCAAGGACAGGAGATCTACGCACACCTCGCCAGATCCTCCTTCCCCGAGTTTGGCACAACACAAAGTCTTTACATAGTCTATGCACAAAGCACTTACAAAACGCTTGTACTTAGCTCTGCAAGCCTTAACACATCTTCTTGCACATAGCTAACATTAGCACTAAGCCATCGGATTACTGGGTCTCACCCCTCACTTACATCACCTGGCTACTTATTTATACATTACAAAAGGGGCCTAAACATGGGAAAACCCATGGGTCGACATCCCATACCCATTACATAAACCCTAAAACCCAAAAATCCCGCAAAAAGGGAGAGATCCCGCGATATCCACTTCACTTGGGTGCTCCGTCTTCGACCATCCTGTCAAAGTCCCAAAAATAGTCAAACACGACCAAGGTTCTCCCAAAACTTGGTCAAGGGCCAACAAAGATGACCTCCTCCATTCAAAGAGTTGAGAATAACTCCAGATGATTATCCAGTGGGAAATGCGATCTGTTGAGTTAGACGTGCCTGTGACTGAGCACAAGGTGAACATGTGAAATCCCAAAGTGCTGGGTGCATCATCATGTGAATAGAAATGAAGATGATGTATTATCCTCCTTTGAGAAATAGAGTTGACGAGAAACTCCAGATGATTCTCCTATGTGAGGTAGTGGAAAAGAAGATCTGTAGAGTGGACGTGCTCGTGGACGAGCACATGTGAATGTGTGAAGAGCTGGTTCTTCTTTGTAATGCAGTGAGCTAGAGATATGGACATCCCTATGGATGTGCCCCTAGTGGATGAGCACTAGTGGGTGTATCACATCCATTGCTATATTGTTCAAGAGTCAGACCTGCCTGTAACCTTGATTGTAATGTAAATGGTATAGGTCGGCCTCACCTTAATGTGATTAGTAATAAATGTAAAAGATAATTAATCTGGTTAATATTAATTATATTATAATCTAGTGAGGTTGGCCCTATTGTGCCAATAGACACTTCTATTGACAGGTTCAGTTTAGTATAAGTAAAGGTAGATTCTCCATTATGGAATAATATATTTCATGTGAGTTTGGAAATTTTAGCAAGTACATTTACTTGGGAAAAGTGCGCACCTCTCTTGGGCGCTAATCTTCTAGGGTTTGAGCACCCTCTTGTGTGCTAGGTATTTATTGGTGGTGAAGGTATTTCTCTTGAAGAATATAGAAAAGGATTTGGCTGGGTTTTCTTCCCTTGTTGAGAAGGGTTTCCCAAGATACTTCTTGTGTTCTTGTGCATGGTGCTTCTTCTTGTGATCTTGGTTGCTGCAACATTAATGGTTATGGTTAAATGCTAAAAATGGAATGAACTTCAGGTTTAACCTTGCTTATTGAAAAATCAACAATTTCATGGTAGACTTTCTAAAGACTATTATTAGGAAGCTGTAGGGTTCGATGTCCTATGTGTGGAGAGAAGAGTGCATGAAATTATTGATGGTACATGTCATTCCATCCAAAAGTCTTCCATACCATATGGGTGTTTGTTTTTGTTCATCGATAGCTATCTTTCTCCTTCGAAGGGTTTCTTTGTCGAAGATTTGGCTTAGGAGGAGTCTCCTTATGATAGACTACGAGGTCTCAAGCTTGTTGACGATGGTTCAATTCTAAAGAGGAGGGTTGAGACTACAGGTTATCTTAGAGGTAAGTCTAAATTGGAATCTCCTCTTGATTTGCAAGGTTTGGGTTTATCATTTGGACACATAGATTATAGATAGTTGGCAAAATAGGAGAAGAGAAATTACATTAGAAGTGACTTGAAATGAGTTGAATTTGGCATAACAATTTTGGTGGTTGCCCCTATTTCTAGCAATTTAGGTCAGAGTATTTGATCTTTAAATGTCTCATCAATTTCAGACCTAAATTGTTATGCCAAATTCAACTCATCAATTTCTGACCTAAATTGATCAATTTCATGGAAGGAAGGTGGGTGAATCAACATTGAGGTTTTGGCTGCAAGAGTTTTGGGATCCTAAAATATGGTATATTCCAAAATTTATATTCTATCTTGAGGCTAGTTGGGTTTCTTATTAGAATCTCAAGAGGACTTACATAATATTTTAGTGCATTCTTGGAGATGGAATTCCATTTCACTTGTCCTCAAATGTTGGTCTCCTTTTTTTGATTCTCGGTTGAAGAGAACAAACATAACTACTATATGGGTAAAATATTCAGGTCTTTCTTTGGATTTCTAGACTTTAGATTTTTTTAAAGAGATAAGCAATACCTGAGGAAATTTCATAGAAGTGGATATGTCTTTTCTAGACTCTGGAAATATGTTGGTATATCGTATATTAGTTGGAATTAATATCAAAGAAGGGCTTTGCAATAGAGATGCCTTTGCAGAAAAGAGATCATTATTTTTCTCAACTTGTGGACTATTTGGGGTCCCTTTTATATGTATTAGGTGTCATATGGAAAATGATGTGGATATTGATTGTGAGTGTCCCTTTTGAAATAAAGTTTGATTTCATAAAGATGAAGTGGGTAAGGAAGAAAGCTCCAATATTGGGCTTGTGGAATTAAAGTCTATGGTTGGCTAGCAAGATGTAGATGGATTGATGGTTATAAGAGAGTTGTCGATAGTAGGTTCGAAGGTGGAAAATGAAGTTGAAGGTGGGAATATCGAGAAATATCATGTTATTTTGTGGATTCCCCTATGCCTTTAGAAATCAGAGCACCAACAAAGGAGTTTCAACAAAAGGAGGAATTGGGTCGGGTCAAATTAGGTATGTCACTAAAGGATTTCACTTCTTTGAATTTGCAATATCATTCTATTGACTCTGGAAGGGTAGAAATGGTTGATTTTTTGGGAGATAGGGGTAAAGGTTATTCTTGTCTCTTAAGGGTATGGTGGGTTGTAGTCAGTCAAACGAGGTAGGGGTTATAGGGGTTCCTAATAAAGGTTTAGTCCTTGTAATTCCTCCTCATCTAGTATCGCTAATTATGGTGAACATAATGAGTCTATGAGTCAAGTTAGAAAGGACTAAATTCTACAAGGTAATAGATACAACCTAAGGTCGAGAAAGAGACCCTAGGTGATAACGAGGGAAGTGTAGAATTTGGTTAAGGGATTATTGAAGGAAAAGAAAAAATAGGGTTGGTCTAAGGTAGGAGATCCAATCTAGGCATAACTCAAGAGAAATATTTATTTGAAGTGTTGTTAGGAAAATAATGTTTTATTCTAGGGGCTCTTAGAGCTAATAGTGCCCCAACAAGGGATGTATCATGATATAATTATCGTTAAACTATAGGGGGTTGGGTAGTCTTTCTAAGAGATAATACCTTAAAATACCTAATATATTGTTGTTGTAAGAGTCTTTAAGTGTTGGAGAATTTTTTTTCGAGGAGTTAGGGAAATTGTTTAGGGGTTGGGAATTTACTTTTATGGATGCTGGAGAAGATTGGGTGGAGCTAAAGGGTTAGCATGCTCTAATACTTAGTCCTTTGATTCAATATTAGAGTTGTTTTTCACTCTCAATAATTGGACAAAGAGTATAATATTGAATCTATATGGTCCTTACGTTGTTAGGGTGAGTTATTAGGAGAGCATCTTCAAGATGGACTCTCTTAATTAAGGAAATG